>BCLH01003644.1:0-23209 GCA_001602315.1 Zoysia pacifica
GCGTCGTTGGGGCTGGGGGTCGGGCTCGGCGGGACGTCGAAGCCGGGGACCTCGAGCTCCGCGAGAAGCGGCGGCACGGCGGCGTTTTGCGGCTGCTCCATCGCTCAATCCGAACAGTTCCTTCCTCCCTGACCGACGCGACCGTGACCTGCACTCCCACCACGGGCGCGCGGACGCGGAGGGACATGAGGAAACAGAGTAAGACCTGAGAAGCCGACGTTTTAAAGCACAGGGAAAGGAGGGACACACCAACATGTACGTACGTACACACGGTGTTCGAGAAGGCAACAAAAACCATTGTTCAGAGCGGATCATCAACAGCGGGACGGAGCTAGACGAACAACCTGAGAACGATCGACGTCCAAGTAGTGTCGACGCCGAGCTGGAAGACCAGCTAACCAACCAGCCACCTGCTCCCAATTAGGAGTAGAATCCTCGCAGTAACGAGCAGGCTTGGCTGGACGAAGCTTAGGCACCCAGATCTCAGGAGATTTCCGGACAGTTCCGCTGAGTTGGTAGGGCTAGCCAGCGAGACAGGCGGGACGAACCTAAAATGGTCTGCGCGTCGCGAGCAGCAGCATGTTCTTCGCGCCACAAGTCTGGGTGTTCTTGGTTTGGTTGGTCCCCTGCAGCCCGGCTGTCATCACTCATCACCGATGGAGTTACGTGTCGACGGACAAGTGTCGTTTTCGTTGAACTGGAAGAATAGGTGCGTGCGAACTTCAAATCGGAGACGACAGACGAGGTTGATCGACACTGATACGCAGAGTGAGCTACAGGACGCGATCGGAGGGGCGTGGGCGGTCGACGTCACCGGCGCCGGAGGTTTGGTTCGATCGAGCCGAGCAAATCAGGCGACGACTGGTGACGGGACGAACTGATCGATGCCCGGTGCCAGCTCGATCGAACGCCTCGTGGAAGTCAAAAGATCTTGGCCGTGAGCTGCTGTACCACCTTCGGCATCGGATCCATGATTGGTTCGCTGCGAGGATTAGATTTAGGCCCCCACGTAAGTGATAGCAGTGACTTGGCTAGCTTAGCTCGCCCAACGCCCGGTGGCGCGGGGCAAAAAAAAAAAAAAAAAAAAACACGTAATCCGCGGCGCAATCTGCGCCATGTTCCAGCTGGTACGCGCGCCTCCGCGCTGATCGGCTAGCGCGGCGCGGGCGGGCGCTAGTAAACTAGTAAGAAGCGTACAGCGTACGGCGTACGGCGCCGCGTGCATCACCAGGCAATTACTAAACAAATCTAATCGCCCGGCGGCGGCGATCACACAAGTAATCGGACGGAACAAGAAGACAGCCAAGCCAGCGGCGATCACACAAGTAACCGCGACCCCGTTCGTTCCGCCGTGTTCGCCGACGTTTTCAACTACGGCGCCCAACCCAAGCGGTGAAGCTGAATTGAACCACGAGAAACTAAAATAAGCCTCTCTTCTCGATCCACGCTCCGCAGGTGAGGTCTGAACGTCCGCGTTGGTTTATCTGCAGCGGCCGTGGTCAACGAGCAGAACGGTGCACGCGTCCGGCCGTACATCCAGCGGATCACCGAGCGAAACGAATCCAATCTCACACATCGTTAACCAAGATTGTTTTCAAATTTTCGAAAATGTAGGAGTGGTAAAAGAAAAATTGGTTATCGGTCCGTTCGGATCCCATTGCTGCCGCTGCAACTTGTTCATTATAGCATAACATAACACAGGGTATCGATCGGTGCAGCCGCAGCCTCTGGTAGCTCATCCGAACATACCAATCATGCATATTCATCGTTTGGCTAGGAATTGGATCGTCCACTGACCGAAACTCATGTGCGGTCTGTACCTGCCATACATCTATGGTCCTGTCAGTCAGTCAGTCCACTGTGAGTGATGGGCATCTGCTCTTTTGATTCGCTTTTGATCAGCTTCACGTCCGCTGCTGTTTCTCGCCTTTGCCAACGATTACGACCACAGTCCAGACAGGATCGATCGGACGGACGATCCTCACCGGGGAATTCCACAGCAAAAGGTTGCATGCCTTTGTTTCCGCCCCTCTTTACAGTATTATTGCTCGGTCGTGCTCGTTTGCAGCCTTTTTTTTTTTTTTCATCAGTGGATTCAATAATAGTACTGCTTTTAAATCCACTTTCTTTTAAAGAACAATAATTTTCAAGAAAGGGTATGATCCAGTTACAGCGACGGGTAGTTTTTTTTTCAAAAAAATAATTTGAAGAAAGGAACTGGTGCTACTAGTTTCCGCTGTTTGAGTTTTGCTAGTGTCTGCTCTGGATCTGGCACAAGATCACTGCCAATAATCTGCCGATCAAACGGCGCGCGCAATGGTTCCTTGTTTGTCTCATGGTGCGTGCACGGGTCAATGGATTACTTTGACATGGAGTAGGAACTACTTTGTGGCGTGCCGCACTAAGACGACAAGATTCGGTGGGGGGGAGTACGCGTCACATCATTCAAACACGTAACGTTTTTTAGTACGTGCGCTCCCTATGCAACGATAAACAAAAATTGTATTCTAAAAACAAAAATACTAGACATACAAGCACAATCAGTGACCACGGAGCAAGAGCTCAGACGGGCGGAAGGGTCGATGGACTCACCTAGCTTGATAGCAGCCGCAGAAGAATGGCGCCTAGCTTGAACCGGAGCGGCTATGGCGGTGCGGTGTTGGTGGTGTGGAGGAACGAGGTGGTGGTGGTGCGAATAATGGAAATGAACCGGGTTTCCCGGAGGCGTTTCGATCGGCGGAGACAGGGAAGGAAGGAAGGTTTCTTCCGGCTTCCCTGCGCCTTCTTCGGCCGCGGTTCTCGATCTCTCCTTTCAGGCTGTTTCTTGCTTGCCTGCCTTGGCTCGTGTCTCCAGCCTCCGATTTATAGAGGTGAACGCTGTCACGACGCCGACGGATGAGTGCGTACGGTAAAGAGGGAAGGATGTGATTTGCATTTACTTTCCCGTGCCACGATTGTTGCCTTACCTTTGTATTTTCTTTTCATTAATTTCCTTTCTCGTGGATAGCTAGAAAGAGATTGGAGCCGGTTGATGCACCAACCAGCGCTCCTCCCAATCAGCTATCGCCTGTTTGATCAGATTATAGGTGGTTTATAATCTAACTGATAAGGTTGTTTTTATAAACTGGAATGAACACCTTGTTTAATTGGAGACACTCTGGCTAATTATAAAAAATGATTTATTATAAACCGGTTGGATCCAAACAGAACCTAAATAGCTCCTTTTTTACTTTGATGTTCTCTAATATGATGCTCTGATGAGAACTTTCTATCAAACTGTGTTATTAAAACTGTAAGGAGTTTTACATAATGTCTACAATACAATTTTTTAAGTATTTTTCCATGGTGAATCTAATAAACAGTATTGACATCATATATTGTCACAAGCTGTTCATTTTCAGAGTTACAATGACTAAGCAGAACCTTAATTGGACTGATATATATATATATTTATCAAAGAGCCGGGAGTGTCTCGATTCAGTGCGATCTTGGGGCAATATTGGATGCAGACATCCAATATTTCATAGTACTAGTACTTTCATAACGTAACGTGATTACTTCGGCAGGCCGAACAGTGTTTGGTTAGCTTTTACACGTGATTAGTGGGCACCAAGAGCCCTCGGTCCTAACCGGAAGAATACTTTACTGCTAGTACTTCTTTAATTTATCATCTCTCTCTCTCTCTCTCTCTCTCTCTCTCAAAATAACTTCATTTTGAGTCAGTCAAAATTAAACAGTTTCACATTCCATAAAAATAATAGAAAAACTATTAACTAATATTATTAGATTCATCATGAATTATATTTTCATAATATATTTGCTTCTTGTCTTAGATATTTCTTTTAGATCCGTTCTTGGTCCCAAATGTGAATATGGCCATTCATGTCGTAAACATCGAAACTTTTCTATAAAGTTTGGTGAAATTTGGTATAGTTTTTCAGTAACATTCAGGCAGAGCCGCAGAGATATAGTTTGACTTTAATAACTTTGAGGCAGAGGCTAGAGGCCACGGGATCAAGTGTAACTAGTAAACACCAATGACGGCAACCAAAGCGATAATATAACATGTCCCTGCCGACCATGCTTAGAAAAGAGAAATTTTAGAAATATTGATGCTGGGATGTGCTGGGAATGTAGAATAATACTCAGGTGAAAAGAGTGAGCATAGTTTTGTGCTGATCGCTCCTGTAACTAAGATAACATCTGACGGTTCATCTAGAATATTAAAACTTCTCTTTCTTTGCCCATTACTATAAACATTGCATTATCATTTGGTTATGTAAATATGGGTTTTTCACAGAAAAATATAAATATGGTTAAAATATATAGTTATCATGCAAAATATTTCAAACACATGGTAGTTTATTTTTTCTGCTAACATATTCAAAACAACATTTTTTTTGTCGGGTAACAAGTCACTCTGACAATACTAGGACATGGTGAATAGATCCAAAATACTCTCTTCATTCTAAAATAGTTGTTGTAGGTTAGTTAAAATTGAACTAACTGGCAACAAAAATTTTAGAACGAAGAGCATATATGATGTTGAGGGTGGTTGTTTCTAACGGATTGTTAAATGTGCACTAATTTATTTTATCAAACATCTTGCATGATTGAAGGTCAGGACAGACGTACGGCTGTTACACCTGAGACAGAGTTCAGGGGATGTGTCAACTGTCAACCCATCATAAAAAACGCTATCATCTAAGAGTGTGTCAACTGTCAACCCATCATAAAAAACGCTATCATCTAAGAGTTCAAACAAAACTGTCAGCATGCATACTACTTAATATATAAACAGCTGTTGGATGGGTAAGCTGCACCACAGTGGAGCTGGCACATATCAGAACTACAGGAAAGGGACTAGGCCTGATATTTGCTTAGATGCCCTCCCTCCCCCAGTAATACCTGTCCTTTTACATTTGAATTCAGTGATGCTGATATACTACTGAATCAAGCTGTCAGCTTCCATGGAACTTGTTCTCCTTCTTACAAGCATCTCGAGAAAAGATTTGTAATATCATACTTGTCATTAGCTAGATTGTTTTAGAAAATGAGATAACTATTGTTCACATTCTACTTGCACCTGAATTCAAGATACCAAACAAATATATTGGAACCTCAAAAGAGTTCATGCATGTCAAATTCGCTGAGTAAATGTGTTTTCAGAAAGGGAACTGAATTTATCCTGTTCCAGCACTATCTTTTCCTTGATAAGGTTCGCATTGTTCGCAAAAAGGACAGACAGAGCCGCCGCACAAAATATTATTCTTCTGAATGCCAGAATTATAGGAGAGCTGGCGGTCGTCAGCAAAGGGATGGTACTGCAGTGATAGGGACACTTACATTTGCATTAATTTCGTAATCGTGATTAGCGCCAAACACACCTGCCACCAAGATCGTTATCAGGAGTTGTTAAATCATGTCTGATTACTATCTTTCTCTGTCTCGAGTTTGACTTAAATTGTTGGGAGAGTAATCGAGTTCTTGGAAGCAAACATTGCTATTACACTTATCAAAATTTCCAGCTTTGCTCAGAGTGTAATAGCAAAACACTAGTGCGCATGCATGGTACATCTATCACTATGTCCCAAGTTGCAATACTTTCTTGTTCACTATCCCTCACTTCCAGCGAGCAGACAGTTAATGGACATGGCACCATGTCCGTATTCCTTTTTGTCGGGATCATATACCTGGGTATTTCATGGCTCGCACTTGTACGCGTAAGGCCTCGAGTTAGAGGTCAGGCGGCAGTATTCAGGTGCGCGAACTAACCTCTAAGGCGACCCACGAAAGCCGCATCAAGTAACGGAGGCGCCGGCCTCCGAGAACCGACCTCTGGGGATCGACCCCGAGGAAGGAAGGTATGACATAATGGCGAATTTACTCTAGTGGCCAACTGTCAACTGCCTTGACGGGACGAGACGAGATTCACCACAATGGCACTCTAACAGAAGCCGCAGCAATCGACGGACAAGACCCGACGGCACTGTGACTGACACAGCAGTCGACGAACAGGCGCTACAGTACCCGCCGCTGTGTGCGACCGACAGGTCCAACCCGCGTCTGCGCAAAGCGAATGATGGCGGTGACAGAATCGCGTAGGACCCACCATTTGTAACCCCGGGCTGCTTTATATAAGGAGGGCCCGAAGAGCGACAGAAGGCAGAGGAAAAGGAAAGGAGAAAAAAAAAACAAACCAACGAGCTAGACAGCGAACACTGCTAGAGCCCAGGGTTCTCATGTCCCCTCTCGCGAGCAACCCCTCTCATCCATGCTCCAAACACTTTTGACCCACTCCAGATCCTCTCACGAAGAGAGAATTCGGCTCTTGTACGATTGTCGTCGAGATAATCTACTCTTTGGACATAGGGTATTACACCGCTCGAGGTGGCCCGAACCAGGTAAAAAAACCTTCTTAAGTCTCCCAAAGACTAGGCCATATCGAATACGAAAGCACACCGCCCCCACGATTGTATTTTCGTACTGTGCCGATGGTCAGAACGTCGACAGTTGGCGCGTCAGAAAGGGGGTTTTCTCTCTTGGTATGCTCTCGCTTCAGTTTTTTGATGGCTTCCTACTGTCTCTGAAGATGGCTGGCCGTGGCAAGTCCCCATCTTCGCTTTAGGCAGGCTTTTTGCTTCGGGAGCCTGAACTTCGTTGCAAATGAAGGTGGCAAGCTGCGCCTCCAGGCTCTGTGCAAGAGGCGTCCTACTCAGTAGCGCCAGAGCCATCTCATTCTGAGGCACGACCTGTCGAGGGAGTGCTTCACTTTCCACGCTCAGAAGGGCACGGAACCGGCGACTCCCGGCAATACATCGGGCACCAACCCGTCCCCGCGCCTCGCGGTAGACACTGTCGGCCAGCTCTGGCCGCCGTCAGGACGGACTGGCAGCCCCGAGCCTCGAGGCAAGACTGCAGCCGAGCCCAGCGACGCTGCTCGAGCCCGGGGACGGTCTACCTACCAGCAGCTCGCAGCTGGAGGACCGCCGACCTTTGATACCCCGCTCGAGAACCTCACGGCGGCAGCATGCGTCCTCAACGAGACTGCTGCTCCCGAGGACCCGGCACTGAGGGAAGTGTATGACCGTATACGCTTCTACCTCGGCAGCGCGCTTCAACAACCAGAAGCGTCCCTCTAGCCCCAGCAGTCGAAGACGAGAAGCAACCGCCGGTCTCAGGATCGGCGGAGCTCGGCGCGCGATAGTCGAGTCGAGGAACGAAACCCTCGACACCACACAGGGTCGATTCTCCCGCGACTCGGCCCCAATCGCGACGCTCGCGGCACCATCGACGCCAGACTGCAGGCGAGGAGTGAGCTCCGCGTCGAGTCTCGGCGGAGGCGCTCCCACAACCGCTACTACCGGTGCGGCTCCCTCGACTCCAAAATCCCAAGCCCTGATGGGGTCAAACCCAGGGCGTTCGGATCGCTTATCCGACATGCGAAATTCCCACAGAGATTTCGCGTCCTAACCACCATCGGCTGCTACAACGGGAAGACGAACTTCGTCCACTGACTCGAGGACTACCGCCTCGCCTGCAGGACCAGAGGAGCGGACGACTTGTTCGCCATCCAGTACTTGCCGCTATTCCTCATCGACTCAGCCCGAGGGTGGCTCGAGCACCTCCCCGAGGGCTGCATCCAAGACTAGAGCGACCTGCGTCGAATCTTCGTCGGCAACTTTCAAGGTACTTACACGCACCCAGGTAACTCCTGAGACCTCAAAAATTGTAAGCAGGAGCCCGACGAGTCGCTCCGAGATTACGTCCAGCGCTTTTCGCGAAAGCGCAACGAGCTCCCTAACGTCAGCGACACTGTCACTTGCGGCACGACGTCCAAGGCGCTTGTACATAAGTTGGGTCAGAGAAACCCTCGGACGGCCCGAGATCTCCTCGACATTGCCACAACCTTCACCACCGAGGAAGAGGCCGTGCAGACCAACTTTGACCGAAGTCGGGCGAAGGACGAAAGGTCGAGGACCGACCATCAAGGCGACCGCCCCAATGACCGGCTCGCCGACCGCCGCAACGAGCGAGGTGGTAGCAGCTCGAGCCGCAAGAAGGGCAAGGGTCGACGCCACGATAACGACTTCGTGGCCGCCGCCAACTGGCCGATCCGACCCCTGACCAAGAAGCCAACCAACCACGATGGCCACTTCGAGAAGATGCTCGACCGGTCCTGCCCTAACCACTCCATGCCGATCAAACACACCCTCCGGAATTGCCACCTGACAAGGAAGTTTTTCAGAAGTGGATTTCAACCCGACTCCTCGGCGACCAAGGTCGACCCCCAAACCAAGGAGGCCGAGGAGGACGTTGGCGCAGCCTTCCCCGAGCCAAAAGACTGCCGTATGATCTTTGGCGGCCCCGCAGCATACTGCGAATCTCGCGACCGCCAAAAGAGAACCTGGCGGGAGGTCAACGCCGCTGACCCCGCGGTCCCTCGCTACCTAAAGTGGTTCGAGGCCCCGATCACCTTCTATCGGGCTGACCACTCGAATCACGTCACGCAACCCGGGCACCTCCCGTTGGTGCTCGACCCCATTGTCGGCTCTGTACGCCTATCGAAGGTGTTCATAGATGGAGGGAGCGCCCTCAACATTTTCTACGTCGACGCCTTCCGGGCAATGAAGCTGACGAAGGCCGACCTCCGCCCAACCCACGCTCCGTTTCACGGAGTCGTCCCCGGGGGCTACGCAACGCCCCTTGGACAGATCACGCTCCCAGTCACATTCGGTGACCGGAGCAATTTCCAGACCGAGTCGCTCACCTTCGAGGTAGTCGACTTCACCGGCGCCTACCACGCCATCCTGAGCCGGCCATGCTATGCGAAGTTCATGGCCATACCCAATTACGTCTATCTAAAGCTGAAGATGTCTGGTCCAAAAGGCATCATCACAGTCTCGTCGCGCTTCCAACACGCTTTGGCATGTGAGCAAAAAAGCTTTGAGCTGGCCGCCGCCAGATCAGGCTCGGCCCAGCTGGACGAGATCCGCAAGGCCAAAGGGTCGACCCTGACGCTCGACTCCAGGGCCGCGTCGTCGACATCCTTCAAGCCCGCCGACGATTCAAAAGAAGTGGCTCTCGACCCCGCTGACCCCTCCAAGAAGGCCAGGGTCGGGACAACGCTCAATAGTGAATAGGAAAGCAGCCTCGTCGGCTTTCTCAACCAGAATCAGAACGTCTTCGCCTGGGCACCATCGGACATGCCCGACGTCACGAGAGAAGTCGCCGAGCACTCCCTCGACATCATCGCGGGCTCTCGGCCCGTCAAGCAACGCCTTTGGCGTTTCGACGACAAGAAACGTCAGGCCATCAGAGAAGAATTGACGAAGCTCCTAGACGCTAAGTTCATTCAAGAGGTCTACCACCCCGAGTGGTTAGCCAACCTTGTAATGGTGAAAAAGAAGATCGGGTAATGGAGGATGTGCGTTGACTATACAAGTCTCAACAAGGGTTGTCCAAAGGACTCATTCCCTCTCCTGCACATCGATCAAGTGGTTAACTCGACCGCTGGGTGCGATACCCTGATCTTCCTCGACGCGTACTCTGGATATCACCAGATTTCTATGCGTGAGTCTGATCGGCCGGCCACATCCTTCATCACGCCCTTCGGATTCTTCTGCTATGTCACGATGCCGTTCGGGCTCAAGAACGTCGGCGCCACGTACCAGCGCTACATGCAGAAGTGCTTTTACGACCAGCTGGGTCGGAATCTGGAAGTCTACGTCGACGACATCATCGTCAAAACTTGACAGGCTTCCGACCTCGTCCAAGATCTGAAGGAGACATTCGCAAACCTCCGGCGCTATCGAATCAAGCTGAACCTCAAAAAATACGTTTTCGGGGTCCGCTCGGGCAAGCTACTCTGCTTCGTCATCTCCGAGTGAAGGATCGAAGCAAACTCCGAGAAGATCTCCGCCATCCTCAACCTCAGGCCCATCAGCAACGTCAAGTGCATCCAGAGGCTGACCGGGTGCCTGGCGGCCCTTAGCCGCTTTATCTCGAAGCTCGGCGAGAAGGCGATGCCGTTTTACCGACTGTTACAAAAAACAGAGCGGTTCACCTGGATGACCGAGGCCCAGGGAGCCTTCGATCGGCTCAAGACCCTGCTCTCATCCCCATCGATCCTCACGTCCCCGACCTCCGGGGAGACTCTCCTCCTTTATATTGTGGCGACTTCGAAAGTCGTCAGCACCGTCCTCGTTGTCGAGCGGAGCGAGGAGGGTTGGGCTCTCTTTGTCTAGCGACCAGTCTACTTCATCAGCGAGGTGCTGGCCGACGCCAAGACTCGGTACACCCAGGTGAAAAAGCTGGTCTACGTCGTCCTCATCACGAGCCACAAACTGCGGTATTATTTCACAAGCCACCCCATCCGGGTGGTCACCGGCTTCCCACTCAGGGAGATCGTCAGTGGCAAAGACACGGTCGGGCGCATAGCCGCGTGGGCAGTAGAGATCATGGGGCTCGACATTGCCTTCGTCCCTCAGTAGGCCATCAAGTCTCAAGCCCTGGTCGACTTCGTTACCGAGTGGACCGAGGCCTAAGAACCGCCGGCCCCTGGCAGCGTCGAGCACTGGACGATGTACTTCGATAGGTCCTGCATGCTCAAGGGCGCGGGGGCCGGAGTCATTCTAGTCTCCCCAAAGGGAGACAAGTTCCGCTATGTACTACAGTTGTAGTTTCGCGCCTCCAACAACGCGACCGAGTACGAGGCGCTCCTCCACGACCTGCGAATAGCCACCACCCTCGGCGTTCAACGGCTCTACGTCAAAGGCGATTTCGAGCTGATCGTCAGTCAAGTCATGAAGACTTTCAACTGTCGAGACCCGAAGATGGAAGCCGACTGTCAAGAGGTCCGCAAGCTCGAAGACAAGTTCGATAGACTCGAACTCCATCACGTTCTACATCGGGACAACGAGACCGCCGACGCCCTCGTCAAGATGGGCTCGAGGCATGAACCGGTCCCCGACGGCGTCTTCCTCGAAGTCCTCACTAAACCCTCCATCAGAGTCGCGAAGGGTGCGCCCACCGAAGGAACGAGCAGTGAGCCGACCCCAGACCCAGGGGCAAAGGTCATGGCACTCGCCCCTGACTGGTCCCGTGATATCTTCGTCTACTTTCAAGACGGCACTCTCCCGACCGACGTCAACGAAGCCAGGAAGGTTGCGCGACAGGTCAAGACCTACGTCATCTCAGACAGCGAGCTTTATAAGCGAAGCACGAGTGGTATACTGCAGCGTTGCATCCCTCAGAAGGAGGGCATGCACCTGCTCGACGACATCCACTCGAGCATCTATGGTCACCACGTCGGACCTAGAACCCTTGTCAGCAAAGCCTTTTGCCAAGGCTTCTATTGGCCGACGGCTGTGGCTGACACTGAAAAACTCGTCCGAGCTTGTCAAGGTTGCCAGTTCTACGCCCGACAGACGCATCTGCCAGCCTAGGAGCTCCAGATGATTCCGATCGCTTGGCCCTTTGCTGTCTGGGGGCTCGACATCCTCGGACCATTCAAAAGGGCGCCCGATGGCTTCACCTATCTCTTCGTCGCCGTCGACAAGTTCATCAAGTGGATCGAGACAGACTCGGTGCCCAAGATCACTTCAACTCAGGCGGTCGGGTTCATTCGCAACATTATCTGTCGGTTCGAGGTTCTGAACACCATAATCACCGACAACAGCGCGTAATTCACCGGTCGGCAATTCCGGGAATTTTGCGATGAGTACCACATTCGTCTGGACTTCGCCTCCGTGGTGCACCCGAGGTTGAATGGGCAGGTCGAACGGGCCAACGGGATGATACTCCAAGGACTGAAGCCACGGATTTACAATTTCGTCATGCAGGCAGCCGAACGATGGGTAAGCGAACTCTCGTCCGTCCTCTAGGGTCTGTGAATGACCTCCAACAGAACCACCGGGTTCACACCGTTCTTTATGACGTTCAGAGTAGAAGCAATGCTGTCGACCGACCTCGACTACGACTCTCCGCGAGTCCGAGCCTACGACGAGGAAAGGTCACCAGTCGCACTGCATGACAGTCTCGACCAGCTGCAAGAGGCGCGCGAAGTCGCTCTCCTACGCTCCGCCAAGTTCCAGCAGAGGTTACGACGACTGCACGCTCGACGCGTCAGAGGTCAGACATTGAACGTAGGAGATTTAGTGCTAAGAAGAGTGCAAACAAAAGCTGACCAGTACAAGCTATCGCCCCCCTGGGAGAGACCCTTTGTAATCAAGCGCATTTTGAGGCCCGGTGCTTACATGCTAGCAACCGAAGACGGTCGAGAACTCGAGAACGCATGGAATATTGAGAACCTCCGAAGGTTCTACACTTAATAAAAATAGCTAAGTTCTTGCAACTTTACTCTCGTTCGTCGCTTTTTGGCTACGAGCCGTGGCCGTCTCGGCCACACCCCGCACCCGGAGACTACTTACCTCCACCCTCTCAAGCGTCGCAACGTTCAACCTCGCTTATCGTTTATTAATTTTTTACACCGGGGCACCGCTCCCCGTTAACTCGCTACGTTTTTCGCTCCATTTTTGTTTCTGCAGGGTCGGATCCCCGGCCCGCACCGAGGTCGCGGGCGACCCAGAGCGATAACCTTCACGCGCTTTTTGTTCGAAGTCTTCTCGCGGCTACACTATCCACGATTGGGAGCCAATGACGCTCTACGGCTGTATCAGACCCGACACCCGACCCTACGAGCTATACTCGACCCATTTGTGTGATTGACGCTCAACGGGACGCGAAAAGCAATCGCAGTAGGCGAAGGGGGTTCAGAAACTCGAATTCAGTCTCACAAAAATGGGGTCAGAAACTCGAATTTGCGTTTTATCTTGGATCGAGCTCCCCTTCTTTTTGTTTCTTCGGGGTCGGATCTCCGACTCGCGCCGAGCTCGCGGGTGATCCTCGAACATGGCAAACTTCGCGCGCGTTTTTCGTTCGAAGCCTCCTCATGGCTATACAATCTACGATCGGGAGCCGATGACGCTCTACGGCTGTATCAGGCCCGACACCCGACCCTACGAGCTATACTCGACCCGTTCGTTTGATCGATGCCCAGCGGAGCGCGAAAAGCAATCGCAGTAGGCGAAGGGGGTTCAGAAACTCGAATTCAGTCTCACAAAAATTTCTCAAACGATATCTTTTATTACAACGATGTTTCTTACAAACTTAAGATTTATACATAGGGAAACGAGCCGAATCGCTCGGGCAAGAAGTACTCCGTCTTGAAGTCGGCGACGGCCTTCGCCCTCGGCTCCTGCATCTCCACCAAGATCGTGTCCAGCTGCTCGTCTGAGGAGCCAGACGCGAAGCCCTCAACGACTCTGCCGAAGTTCACGTCCAGATAATGGGAGCGGACCAGGGCCAAGGCTATCGAGGACTCGTCCTCCAACGCCCTCATGACGACGTCGAAGACGACCCCCGAGAGTTGCTGCAGGGCGTGCGCGACGACCCCCGTCCATACGGAGTCCTTCAGCACGTCAAAGTACATCTTCTTGAAGAGGTTCAAACCCGCCGACCTTAGGGTCTGAACCTCGCCCGCCAATTCCGCACTCCAGACCGTCAGTAAAACAGACCATCAGTAAAACAAACCAGAGACGGAACTAAGTCAAAAAGAGGTCCACCCTTACCGTCTCACTCCGACGGGCTGCCCCGCCCGGTCGAGGCTCTTTCGGAGCCGCTCGTTTTAGATTTGGGCCGCCGAGAGCTCCTCCTGGACTCTGGTGGCCTCTTCGCACATCTGCCCGAGAACCGACCCCTAAGGCGACCCACGAAAGCCAAGTCGCGGAGGCGCCGGCCTCGGAGAACCGACCCTTGGGGATCGACCCTCAGGAAGGATGGTACGGCACAATGGCAAATTTACTCTAGTGGCCAACTGCCAACTGCCCTGATGAGACGGGACGAGATTTACCACGATGGCACTCCAGCAGAAGTCCCAGCAATCGACGAACAAGACCCGACGGCACTGTGGCTGACACAGCAGTCGACGAACAGGCGCTACAGTACCCGCTGCTACGTGCGACGCGACGGGTCACGCCCGCGCCTGGGCAAAGCGAATGATGGTGGTGACAACGAAAGGGCCCATCTGTCGGTAAGGCAGCAGGATCGCGTAGGACCCACTATTTATAACCTCATGCCGCCCTATATAAAGAGGGTCCGAGGAGCGATAGAAGGCAGAGGAAAAAGAAAGGAGACAAAAAAAAAAAACAAACCAACGAGCTAGACAGCGAACACCACTAGAGCCCAGGGTTCTCGCGTCCCCTCCCGCGAGCAACCCCTCTCATCCACGCTTCAAACACTTTCGACCCACTTCTGATTCTCTCGCGAAGAGAGAATCCGACTCTTGTACGATTGTCGTCAAGATAATCTACACCCTGAATGTAGGGTATTACACTGCTCGAAGTGGCTCGAACCAGGTAAAAAAACCTTTTTGAGTCTCCCAAAGACTTAAGAATACGAAGGCACACTGCCCCACGATCGTATCTTCGTACTGTGTCGGTGGTCAGAATGCCGACACTTTTAATAAGATCCGACTGAAAGTGACCAAATAAAGACCACTGAAGAGCTCAAATGAAAATAACTGTCACAAAAAGAATCAAATATGAAAAAGAATTTGAAGTGCTTTTGCGTGATAGTGTTAGGATGTGATAGCATTCAAGCTTTTCCGATGCCAATAACAGTCCCCATGAATTTGAAAACTGAAAACTTACATGCAGATATAATCTTCAAAATGTGTGAATTCATGAAGAGCACCACAAAATCTGCAAAAGGGATTCTCCAGGAACTAACAAAGGTTGTGCACCAGAAAAAAATGAATAAGTGAAATACGTGATGTTCAAACCAGTTTTACAAAACTGAGTGGTCAACAAGAAACCTTACAAGCTAAGAGAACTATTTCTCACTGCTACCAAAAGGATATGCTGTTTGCATCACAAGATAGTCCATGCTAACCAAAGGAAAATAAGGACATGAACAGAGATATTCTCAAGAAGATGCTGAGCCTGTGGACCAAAATCGTGACTACATAATAACTATGAATCATTTTTCTGATTGATGGCATGAGCATCAAGGGGCAGAATATATATACTGATGTTATGATGCCAGATAACATGAGTATCCCTGTCCCTTGAGAAGACCATGAATTATGATGCCCTGAGAGGCTGAGATCCTGTGTTAAATTTGTGACCCACCGTTTACTCTGCTTTTTTTTGTAAGAGTGGATGTGCGGAATTCAGCGGCATCGTTAATGAATCTCCACAAGAGATATGTGAGACGAATGGTGTTCGCATGTCAGAGTGAATGGGCATCATCGTAGCCGCTGTATGGAGGTAAGTCATGAAGTTCAAGAAGCATAGCTAGTGCTCCTCCAGAAACAATTGTCAAAAGCTTCCATCATGATAGATGCCCGGATACACCAGCGCAAATTGACCATGTCAGAAGCTGAACCACAGCCATCACCACACATATTTCATGTTCCACCCTGACAAAACATTGTTCAGACAAACAGTGAAGCAGCATATAAATATATTTGCACAGATATGAAAAATTTGTGCATACAAACACGTTCACCTATGATGTTTGAGCTATTGGAAACAAAACATAGATGTGGGTAAAAAAAAATGCACAGATGTTGTAATACAAAGGACTAGTTCTATAAGAAGTAGCATCATCTAAACGTGGCAAAATATGGAACAGATATATAAACCAGGTTGACATTGCGTAAATACACCAAATGTTTGGGCAACAATAGAAAGCCATTTGAACCGACCGACGGTCGGAGTGGCTAGGAGCTCCGGTGGGTCTCCAACCCGCTCGCGTTAGAGCGCCGCTCGGCGCGGGTGCTCACCCAATAATTTCGGTGCAGTGCCTCTCATGCGTGAAGTCATAAAGAGAAGACAGCGCTCCGGTCGCACATTGAAATCTTGAAGATTTCAGTGATCTCTGTAAGGACGCGGTTTTCAATACGGGATAGAGTTGTAGGTCTGAGTTTGTACGTGGGGTGTGTAGATGTGTGTTGTGATGTGTGTGTGAGTGCGTACAAAAATAGATGCTACAGTTGTATTCAGTAGTAGAGGTTAAAAAAAAACAATAGAAAGCCATTTTACCATAGTCAAGCTCATAGAAGTTAAGATACAAGATGTATGCTGTAACGAATGCCAAAATAGGGGCAGCAAACATCACTCTGGAAGCCTCATCTTTGACAGTGAAAGTCCTTAACAATAAAAGGATTAAGGAGTAGCCAAGTAGGGCCACAGCTGAAGAATAGTCCAAGTTCTTAGTCAAGTCGACATCTCTGTGGAATATGAACGATGAATTATATATCGCAGATTACAGAATCAAAAGCACAAGACAACATTGCGATGCAAACCAATAGTTTTCTATGCAAATACACTCTGCAGCTTCATACCTTGTATGGAATACGGTGCTCCAGAACCATGCATTCATTGACAAAATTGCATAGACATGCCATAAGCTAGTATCCTCGTAGTATGTTCTGGCCTGGGATCTCAGGCAATTTATGTTTCACTAGAAGAAAAAAAAAATGATAACCAACCAGTGAAGTGCATCAATAGGTTGGCAGCAGATACTGCTACTGAAAGAGGTTCCTGAGAAAAAAAACTTAATTGAGGAGTTGCCAAGAATTAAAACAAAAAATATGGTTAGTTTCAGTCTGGACCATGCTAGATATGTTTCACTAGAAGAAAACATGATAACCAACCATGCATTCATTGACTAAATTGAGTTCACCTATTCACTAGAAGAACCAGTAAAATAGATGATTTCAACAAGATCATATACCGAATCGAAACTCTTGAATAGAAAGAAAGGGCCCTGAGAAAGTAAAGCGGAAGTATGTAAACATGATTAAATCTGACACCAACGCTAAATAAGAAATCCTTCAGCACAATTTTCTGGTTAAGAAATTGTGTACTGTTAGCTAGCTGTCAGATAGGACCCGCTTGCAGTTACAATTTTTTTGGCAATTAATTTTTTTTCTAGTGGGGCAACAATAAGGGTCTGTTTATTTGGGCTTTTGCTTTTGTGCTTTTAGAAAAGTTGGCTGGTGGCTAGTTAAAAAAACAGACTGATGAAATTTGAACGTTAGCTTTTGCAATATATTTTTAGTTTTTCAGCACACCAAAAGTAAAAAAAAAACAGCTTAGAATATGCTTTTTAGCTTTTAGTTTATTTCATCAAAAACTTGCTTTTCAGCTTTTCAAAACCAAGTTTTTTAGAACCTCGTCTGTTTCAATTTTTAGCTTTTTAACTTTTTCAGCTGAAAAAGCTAGCTGAAAAGCTGAAACAAATAGAGCTTAAACACGCTTTCTCCTTTTGAAGAAGAGTCACTAGAATCTTACATCCTAATCCTCCAATGAAGCCCCAGATCAAGCTCAATTTGTTGAACTGTCATGGCTGACGGCTGATCGCGCCATTCATATTTACTAGGATTTTGGCTGTCTTGCACGCAACGTGGTTAGAGTAAATTCAATTGGGCATGGGCCATGTAGCGCGTGGGTGTGATCGAGGCTTGGCCCAGGAGGGTTTGGGCACTATGTAACGGTGAGCCTCTTACCAACGTTGAAATGAAATCAAACAGATCCCTTCCTCAAGTTCATTCCTCTGTTCTTCCTTTGTTTATCCATTCTCTTTCGAATTGACAGGGACATTACATGAACGTCCGAAACAATCAATGAGATCCAAGACCGCTGGAGACGAATCAAGGACTAGACAGGATCAACATCCCCGAGGCGCCCGGGGAACTGTGAAACCAATGAATTACTCCAGACATCATAATCTATAATCTGTGAGGTGATACTCCTTTGTTTTTAAATTAATTTCGCTGTTGATTTTTAATATTAATTTTGATTATTTATTTTATTTATATTTTTTATAAATATTATATATTTTATTATAATTTAATTTATTATTAAAGCGATTTAAATTACAATTTAAAATTTTATATATTTGAATTAATTTTTTAAAAATAATAATAATTAAAATTAATATTAAAAATTAATAACGGCATCAATTTAAAAACAAAACGTCACATAACCGCCTCGATCTTCCCTTCGCCAAGCGGGAAGGAAGCAAGGTGCACCCGTGCAGCTATGCATTAGTTTTGGCTGCGGTACGGCACAGGACACGGCCGGGTGCCGTTGTGCGGCTGCCGCAGTTGGGAAAGGGAGGCGCGGATCGTGAGTAAATGTTTTGTAAGGTGTGATGAATGTTAGCTCGTGACACGTGAATAAATGATATGTAAAATTATAAGTAAGATTTATTGTTTAAAAAATTAAAAAATTTATCTTATCTATTTATTTATTTATCTGATAGCTTTGATAGGAGGTGCATAGGTGGTGAAAAAATCCGCACATCATGGAGAGAGGAGAACGTGACGCAGACACAGGAAACAGGATAATGGCGGCGTCAGCAGAGATCGCCACGGCGAAGGAAAGGCCAAGCGCTCACAATTTTGAGTTGTTTACACGCAGCCGCACGCCGCTGTTTCGAACTTTTAAAATGTCTATAAAATACATGTCTCCCATAATAAAATTAAACTGATTTATATAAAATTATTGTAAAAATTATATGTTATAAAGGAGCGTTAAATAAATATGCTTCGTTGAAAGCTTCAACAAATGCAAGCAGAGCAGTTACACTGATAATTTCGTGCTTAGACTTTGCAAGGGAATAATTTAGTATTGAACATTAGTTCTAAGTCTAAAATCCAATAAGAATTCATCGTCTCGATGGTAGAACGCATATGAGGAGTGCACGAGAGTACGAGACTACAGAAGCTGCTCTAGGTACCGAGACCGTCTTCTAGGAGTAGAGAGTTATCTACACAACCAATCAAGCACAAAATCACCCATACAGCGCCGATGATAAATAAAAAAGACTATCTTGTTCAATACCATTTCGGTTGTTTTTATTGAATTTAACAATAGCATGTCTCACAGATATGGCTAAAAATATGGTAAAAAATTGAGTCAATGGTGGTTCACTACTTATAAAAATTATTTTCGCAGCGGATCTAAAAACATATCTGCAAAGCGGTTTTTAGTGAGCTGTAAAAAATATAGTATATATACACGCGTTTGTATAAACCATCTATACGTTTTTTTTTTGTGCAAACAGATCTTTTAAAACCACCGCTGCAAAAAAATAAAAAATTGTTCACGCGGTTCTCTAAAGAGCACCACTTGCACAGACCATTTTTCACAATAAAAAAAAGCTCTGCACCGCTCCGCCCCGTGCTGGTCAGCCCCGCATTGACAGCGACGATGCAGCTGCCATAGCCCTGCATCCGGCCGGCGGCGGGGTGGCGTTGGCCTCCTTCTCGCTGACAGAGAGCGAGAAGAAGCCGACGCCGGCGGCCGCAGACGCAGTCCACCCTCTCGGAGGACGCCGTGGCCTGCGACGTGCATGACACCCCAGTCTGCGGCGGCCGCGCGCACTGCCTCCACGCGCTAGTCCTTGCCCGTGGCGGGGGCCATGGTGCGGGCTGTCGTGGTCGGCGGAGGAGATTGCGCTCCCGGAGGTTCGCGAAGTGGATGAGATCTGTAGAACCGATCGCAAAGCAAGAGTCAGGGAAAGAAATCGCAGATCGAAGTGGATGAGGATAAAAATCACTCAAAGTTGATTCAATACTTACTCCTTCCATCTCAATAAAATTTTATTTTTAAATTTTATTAACTACAATTTTGAACAATAATTTTAATAAATTTAATTAATTTTAATAATATAAATTATATATATTACGAAAGTATTATTAGTTAAAATCATAATTAAAAAACTATAAATAAAGTACCGTGACAGAGGTAGTACATGCTAACCTTGCTGCTTCAAACAACCATGCACAGGCTACGTAAATTGCAGGTACGGAGCAACGTTGCGGGAGTACTCAAGCTACAGAAAAAAATCAAAATCGATCAGCCCTCAAGCTACGGAGCAACTCCAAATCGATTTAGAACTCAAACTACGGAGC
This sequence comes from Zoysia pacifica, assembly GCA_001602315.1. Classification (NCBI taxonomy): domain Eukaryota; kingdom Viridiplantae; phylum Streptophyta; class Magnoliopsida; order Poales; family Poaceae; genus Zoysia; species Zoysia pacifica. Next base: position 19,988 of record BCLH01003644.1, read on the forward strand.
AACCTTGCAGGAGTGCATCGCTGTCGCGCTGGTCCTGCTCCAACAGGTGGTCCACAGGGCATGCGCAGGCACCCGCGGGACGGCGGCACCTTCGGGCGGCAGCTTGGGGCGACGGACCTTCGGGCGACGCCTAGGAAGGAGAGAGAGAGAGAGAGAGAGAGAGAGAGAGAGAGAGAGAGAGAGGCGTCTAAGGCAGGACAACGAGTGGTGGGCTCTTCAATAGGCGCCCCTCTTTAATCAGTCAGGTACACATCACGGATCGCTGGTACGAGAGCATAGACTGTGATTTGCTTTACAATCGAAGCACGGATCGCTGACGTAATTCCTTTGCAAGCTGGTGTACGCGGTTGGTTAAGTTCACTGTATGTGGAAATGAATTTAATTCAGCGGTTGGTTACGCTTCATTTCTATAGTGTATAATTAAGATGTCTATATTTGTGCAGCGTTCGATATTATTGGGTCTATGTTTCTTTTTTATAGGTGATTGACAATTATTAATCGGCTATATTTTGAAATAGTAGATGTTGAGATAAAGCTTTTTTTAAAGTAGTGGTCGTAGTTTAATCTCAACAAAGATTTTATTTTTAAGTGTAAAAAGTCTGATATTACAATAGGAAAATCAGTTTATCACACGTAAGTAATAAGCCTCATTGACTGGGCATGTCAAATTCAGGGACTAAATTAAAGCCTTTCACATTTTAAGGACAAAAATATGCTTCCAGCTGTAACAAATTTGGTTATTCCGCCTTTTGAAATGGAAATCCTTTTAGAATTGAGAACAAAATACTAAATGATGACATTTCAAAAAAATTGCTACAATTCGCCCCGAACGTTTAAGAACGTCATGGATATGAACTATTTTTTGACGATTTGTAAATTTTTATCGCAAACTTAGCAATGGCTCGCCCCAAGCCCAATTTGGATCTAGTTTTTGTGACGAAACCTTTGTAATCATCATAAAGTTGAAAACAAGTCGTCATCGAATTTAACTATAGTAGTTGATAAGAAAAATGTACCACAATTGGCACATGACCATAAACTAGGCTTTAATTCTATTTTCCTAAGTTTTCCTCGTATCTATTGCATAGAAAATCCTCCATCAATTTGTTATTTTGAAAACTATTTCTAGAGGCATCAACATTATTTTTTTTTTCTAAAATACTGTTAAGAATTTAAATATATTTCATGTTAATTATTGAAATCAATTTGATTTTGAAATAATTCAAAAGATCGGCTTATTTAGTTATTTGTAAAATATTATTAAACATCATATCATTGGGCTGAAAGAAAATTTGACCCGCATAGCGTAAATCGAAATGAATCTCACCATCGGATCCCATTTAACGGTTGAGCTGGACTCCTCAAGTTGTCAAAGCTCTGTGCGAAACCCTACAGGCTACCTCTCTGCTCTCTCTCGCGCTCCACTCTCCCAGCATCCCTCCTGTAGTTAAAAAAAAAAAAAAAAGCTCCCCTCCTGCCCCCCACCCCCCCAAGGTCCAGAACGCCGCCCCCCTCAGCTGTCCGCGTTTTGGCAGTGCTGCTCTCGAGCTGGCCACCCGCGCCGAAGTCGGCCGCGTGGTCATGGGCGGGGGGACCTCTGGCGTGCGTGGCTCTGGCGTCAGGAGGCGAGATAGAACATGGGGTGCGTTGTGCATTGGCAAGGGTGACGCGGGGCAGCAGCAGCGTCTCCGATCCCTGCCAGCGACTGCCGTGCTCGCGCCGCCCTCTGCACGCGGTGGCCCGGCTCGGCGCGGCCGCCTAGCGGTGCTCTAGGGCGCGGTCGCTCCCAGTGCGACCGTCGTCTGCGTGGCGCCCCTGGATGTCTCCTGCAGCGGCCCCTGCTACCGGTCAAAAGGGTAGAGCAGATTCACTATTATCAGTCTTAGATCTAACGATTCAGTTTCTTGCGGACAACATTACTTGGAGTGTAAAAGCGATTCAGTGCTTTGACTTTGCTCTAAAGCTTGCTCTTGTTTCTACCGCGCTTTTGATTTGTGCAGATGTCAGCGTCTCCAGCAATTTCGGAAGAGCTTCAAGAAACAAGCAAATTAAATTTTTGGGGATTGTCAGTCATCTTTTTCTAACTGTTCTGTTCGTTTCAGTCCTAGATTTTTATTCTTTATTTTGGGATTCAGTACAAATTTGTTCTAATGAGTATTCTTTACTCCAGTGTTATTAGTATTCCTAGTACTTCTATACCCACCCTGTTAGACATCCGTACAAAAAATCTACTAGATTTTTTGTTGCAAGGTTTTTGCCTTTGATGGGTATGTACAGGTTTTTGCCTTTGAGGATCTAGATTAAGTGGATGTACAGGAATTTCATAAGAATCTCACAGGAATTTCACTAGAATTAGTTCAATTTCACAGGAAAAACGTAGGAAACGGAAAAAATTCCTGCATTCCAAAGGAGGCCTTAGATTTTTAGTTGTTTACATGTTTACTAACTAAACAATGCTTGGCTTCTTCCCCAGCTGCTGCGACGCCTGCCAGGAGCCTCCTCGCATGAGACTGCTGCCATGGAGATGGTACACTCCATACCTAGGTACTATTCCTCAATCTATCTGTTTGTCCTCTCTCCAAGCTTTAGGATTGATGTCAGTTTATGGGGATATTCTTGATTTCCATATGATTGACTTAATTTAGTTATACATAGGCTCGCTTTTGTGTTAGAGATGTGCAGTATGATGCTAACCTTTTTCTGAGCATCCAAATGACAAAGCAATATATACTCTCTAGATTGCTTAATTAATTGACTTCCAAATGTCATTTTGTTGATCAATTTCATTTTTGTTTTTTTTATTTTGTTGATTGCAGTGAGCAAGGTGGGAGGTGAAGGAATGAAGAGCACACAACTACAAGCCTTTAACTATTAGTTTCGACTTGTTTTAGCTGGATTCACTGAAATATCATGATGTATTATTGTGAAATGTACTGCTTTATTAGATCAAAACCTAAGTTATTGCATGTATTGTACTAATAATTGAGAATATTTGGTTTTAATGAGAATAATGGCTTTATATCTTGGTCTATTTGTATGAGATTTGCGTGAGCTTGGCAAATTAATGATACAAAGATATCGATGTTTGATTGTGACGATTAAATTTGTCACTAAGATTTGGGCTTATTTGTGATGATTTAATTTGTCACTAAGATGAGTCTTGTTGGGTTGGATTTTGCTGGTACAGTCCATAGACGTCATGGATTTCTATCATCTGATGAA
>BCLH01003645.1:0-14710 GCA_001602315.1 Zoysia pacifica
ATTCATATGCGTCAACTCATATGCACCATGATAGCATTGTGTCATTAGTCAAGCATAATTCCACATAGCATCAATGCATTTCATATATAGAGAGATGTTGACCCATGCCATTCTATTCGTACTGCCAAGTTCCTTGCCCTTTCTGAGTTATACATCCTTGTTTTTATGTCATATGTGAACCATTTATCTAAACCTTGCTAGAGAATACCAATTCCTTATGATCTTGAATACTTCATTAATTACCCTTCTCGTCTAAAAGGGTCTATGAGTTATTCTTTGGATATGCTTACCTTGAAGAGCAAATAGCTCTAAATTATTGGTTTCCTTCTGATCAACCTTTCCTTGCCTTGTCATCTTCCAATCGTCACCCTCTGAAACTGTGATTTACTTTCATTCGACTCCTTTGTCCATCTTATTTTAGAGTAGTGTGTGTAACCAATCCAAATCCCAGATAACCTATTATTATCGCTAACTCCTTTTACTCAAAGTTTTTGTATGTACAAGCCTTTAGAGGGTACATGCTATCTCTCATAGCCCTTCTCACCCGATCTTGTTTGTGCAGGAGACTTCTATTCTTCTGTTGACCTCCTTTGTGATTTTTGTATCCTTCAACCATACAAAAAGTATGACTCGATGAAATGTCCTTGTCTAAAGGATGCTGGTCTCGCCTCCAAAAATCCTTAATCCTTGGTCTAGGAGATAATCACCTATGATACCTCGATTAGTCCACCCCGAGTACTCACGAATCTTTTGTACCCTTCCTTGTAAACATGATCGCTCTTAGCACAACGGCAATAATCGGTTCTTTTCGTATCGATCCTAATCTCTTAGAATTAGCTGGTGGTTGTGTTTTCAAAGATTGTAATTTTGCTTTTGAGTTGTGCCGGTTCGCCCAGGCGCTTTACAAAACCAAAGTTTTGATACGGAGAGAACCTCCTCCCGTGACCTTGATAATATCCTTTTGAACGGATGGCGTATTATCCAGATTACGCAACCGGAATGGAGAATATTGTACTTGGAGTTCCTCATCTGAATATCCAGTTTCGTCATTGCTTTTAAATCAATATCCCTCCTTGAGTCGAGACGGATACGTGCACTTCTCATGTATAATCTCAATTATTTCGTTCACTTGTATCTAACTCAAATCTTGAGAATCATCGAGTCTCCATATAAATCTTCTGTATATCCTTGCAATTGAACTCATGCGCTACTCGATATTTGTTACCGTATAAACCCTTGTCCATCTCTTTTTCCTTGTCTCAATCTCAATTTATTCACAGAAAATTACTTCCTTATTTGATCGGTCCTAACCATTGGTGATCCTGTGTACCTTTAAATCTTCGTAGGAAAGGAGTACAATACATCGGATTCAGAAATAAATCAGCTCTCTGATGTTTCTAGTCATTGTAAGTTCTTTGCATATTGACTGAGGACTGCCAGCAACCTACCCGGTGTATATAATCTTTTGCCCACGCCGCAGTGGAAGGAATACTTGAATGCCTCAACAGATATCAAGGTGGACGATATCGACCAACGTCAACTATATGTAACCTGTGCAGAGAAGCTGTTACAAGAGGATGATAAAAAAGATCGAGTAGCAAGAAATATGATAAAACAAATTTTACAAGGTTCAGTAAAGTAACAACACAAAAGATGAAGCAATATGGAAGCTCATACGGATCCTCCAGAGTTCTTTCGATCTTACCGATGTTTATTTTCCCCCTTTTTTATTTTAAATCTCGAGATAAGATTTCTTTAAGGGGGAGGGTTGCAACACCCCGCACTTTCGTAATGAAGACACGCAAGATGGTTCAGGTTTGAAATTATAGAAAATTGAGCTCAAGAGGATTAAAACAATTCAACCAAATTGCAAAAAAAAAAAATCAAATTTGAATTCAAATTTCAAGTGCGATTTCAAAATTTTCAAAGAAAGGTTGTGAAATGAAAAAAATATTTTTTGCAAAGATTTGAATTTTAGAAAAAAAATTTAAAATTTTATTGAAAAGTTAAAAGGCCCCAAAAAAATTATTATTTTTGTTATGGTTACCTATTTTATGGATTTTATAAAACAAAATTTATGTCAAATTTGAAATGGGTCCCAAAATAAAAGTTGTTTTTTTTGAAAAGTTCTACTCCCCTGCAAAATTTCAAAAATAATTGAGCTCGGAAAGTATGTGTTTCGAACTGAAAGAATATGGCATTTCTGGAAATCTGAAAATCAGAAAAATTGGAAAGGACCCAGGCCCCATCTGTCAGCTGCTGGGACGTCTTCTTCCTCCCAGGAACGGACAGCACACTTCCTGCTCCTCTCTCGTAGCGCCGATGAGCTGGCAACACTGAATTCAGAACACCCCTGACCGTCGCCCTGCTCTCTCTAACTCTCTTGTTTCTCTCTCCTTCGCACACCTCATCACCATTGCCGGACTCCACTGCCAATAGGCTCCACCAGGGAGCCCTGCCACCTGGCCCCAGCCCTCTTCCTCCATCGAACAGCTGCGCCCTGCCTCCCTCCAGCTCCCTCTCGCCCTCATCCCTACCCCAACCGCCTCCTATTCCACTGAACACGCCAGATTCAAACTTTTCCCCAAGTTTGGAAGCTCGACGCCGCCGGCTGTTCATCAGCCAAATCCTGCAGCTCCGGTGAGCTTGTTCCCTCTCTCTCCACGTTCACGGCACCCTTGACTCCTGGCGCACGCCCTTGAGAGGAGTTCTCGGCCCGAAATCGCGGCCGTTTTGCAGGAATCCAAAGCCGGACTGACGGTCGACCGCCTGAACCGTGCGACCCCACCGACGAGCTCCATTTTTTCAGGATTTCTCAACGTCACCAACCACCGTACCTGCCTTCTCCGCGTCCCAGGGAACCTGTATGTGCTTCTCATGTTCAAATCTGTTGACCGGTGCCGTTGTCCCCTCGCCGAACCTCGACTCCGGCCGCCACTCATCGTCGGCCCTACTCTGGTGAGAACCCCGGCCAGTGAACCCCTCCGCTATCTTGCCCGCGTATCTAGGATCATTTTTTGTGCTGCTTATTCAGAGTTTCACCGCCGGCAGCCGCCCTTCGGCGATGAGCCGGCGCGCCCTAGCAGCCATGGCTGGGAGTCGAGCTCCCCTCCCGGGATCTCGTGTGGCCACACACGGATCCAGTGTGGCTAATCTTGTGGCCCCACGTGTGGCCACCCCAGTTGGGCCAGAGCCTCTGCGGCCCAATAGGTGGCCAGACCCAGAAGCAGCTGGAATTTTTATTATTTTTGTGAAACAATTTATCCAATTGCTAGAAAATGCTTTCAAGTTGAAAAATTTGTAGAAACTTCATCCTAACCCGAAAAATTTTGAAATAAATTTTGTTCGGATCCTCTCAACTAGAACTATATTCTAAAGCTAACAACTTTTTATTTTTATGCATAAAAAGAATTTACTTAATTCAAATCACACAATAATTCATTAATAAATTATCATTATTCTTTGACATGGTAAAATATTGGAAAATTCACTTCCTGTTTATTTAATTAAACCTTTTGGTTCTGCAAAGTTTCATATTTATCTTCATCAAAAATAATTTTATAAATGTTTTATTTTGTTTAAACAATATTTAATTCATTATAAATCTATTTGAGTTTAATAAATCCTAGAAAATTTACTTTGCTGTTTACTTAGTTAATTTTTGTGTTTTAGGAAGGTTTTGTATTTAATTCCATCTGAAATTATTTTTTAAAATGATTTATTGCGTTCAAATGGTATCTAAATTCTTATAATTTTATGTGATTTCAATAAATCCTGAAAATTTCTCAAAAATTTATTTATAATCTTTATTATTTTATGAATAACTTAAATTATATTTTATGTTTTCAAAAATATTTTTAAAGAAATTTTATAACTAAAATTACTAGTCTTCTTTAGAAATAAAAAACTATTGAATTCAATTAAAGTTTAAATACATAATTCATTTCTTACATATCATATCATGTATAGGACCCGATCCATCCGAAGTGAAGCTCGAAGATGTTCTGTCACCTGAAGAAACTAACTGTGAGAAAAGCCCATGCAAGCTCCGGTGCATTAACCTTCTTTTAATGTTTTATTTTATCACTATGCATGATTACTTGTTGTACTGCACATTAGGTTTTTAGGAGTTGATCGAAAACGTAGTCTGCAAAGCACCTTCACCCATGTTAAGTGTCTTTGGTGTAGGTACCTCGATTAGAGCTAGGCTATGAATATTAATTAACGGTAGATGTCGAGTGAATAGAAACTTCACTCGCGAGCTATAGGATTCGTGCAGGATGGATTACTTTGTCACATGGAATAAATTGGAGACCAGGCGAGGAAGTAGGTTGTAACACGGCATGTGTCCATTGCATTGAGCAAGTTTAAATAGTACTTATTATATACTTGGGACATGGGACTCAGGAAATTAATGTAACTTGAATCCAGTATTGTGTGGACGTGATGCTACCCTTTTGTTTTGGAGGCGTTAAGGGGAGAGATAGCAAAAGGGGTAGTACCTCACGAATCACATCCGGATGTGGATTGCGTGTAGGCCCTTTTGCGGAAGCGTGTACGTGTCGTGTAATCAGGTTTCTCTAGCTGGATGTAAATCGATTATAATCGCTGCCCTTCACAGTAACGAGTACGACTTGTCTCTTTGAGCCACATCGTAGTATGAAGTGGATTAAGAAATGATGAGGATGTCAATATGTTTTGCATGGTATATTTATTATAAAATTATTCGACAACCATGTTTGATGTAGATTATAGTACAAATTAAATTTACATTTTTGGCACAACTTAATTTACTGCTAAAATTTGAAAGTAAGAATTTACTATTAACGCTGCTTTTTGCCAACTAGCTATCCCTGTGAGTCAGCCTTATCATATTCTTTAGAGTCGGTTGTAGTTGGCCATATTGATGGGTAAGACTTGCTGAGCATTTGAATGCTTAGGGCATGGCTCTTTGTCATTTTTGTTGTAGGTGTGGTTCTTTCTCTCTCTACAATTCCAATGGAAGTCCTGCTCTCTGCATTTGTTGTTGGTGTGTGCTGCTAGAAGGTGCATCGTATGGGCTCGATGCATTCTTTGCTTAGACTTTAAGATTTCTCAGGTAGTTTATTATAGGTTGTCGCTTCCGCACCTTTAAAATATGTGTTTTATAAATTTAATCAACAGTTTATTTTATATTTTATCGTTTTGAGTTGTACTGTTGGTCTTCGGTTCATCGAGTGACACCCGATAATATCTTGGAGGTCGATGAATCGTCTCTTGGCAGGCGGTCTATCACAGCAAGAATTCTTGGGGCAAGCGGAGAACTACCTACTACTGTCCCTGCCTCTAATGTCGGCATTGAAACTCTGGGCTCAGCTGACATAAGAAGTGGCGACATAACGAGAAAACTGGAGGGAACTGAAAAGATGTAACTGGCACACTGGCTCCTTCGGTAATCACGGCTGCGCTAGCTGCTCCAAAAGGTACAAACGGTGATAATAGAGTTGAGAGTAATGTGCTGAAAACTGCTGCTGCTACTGCAACTGACCTGTGAAGGCTGGCACAGATGAATACTGTGTCTGAGGAGCTGTCGGCTGTAGCTGCGAAGGCATGGGACTCGGTAGTGTAGTTGTTGGAAAGGCAGGCAATGGTGACATACCGATCCCCTATAGGTAAGATGAAATCGCTCTAAACCCGGCAGACATATAAGATATGACCGCTGTCATCCAACTGAGTGCACTGCGACCTCTCATGAAACTCTCTGTCCTGTTGTCTTCTCTCCTCTGCAAGCTCCCACTCCATCTGATGCCTCTTCTCAATCTGGAGGCACTCGAGTTGGATCCTCTCCTCGAACTTGACCCTCTCACGATGAATCCTCTCATCCTGCTCCTGCCTGTATCTCCTCTGCTCAGCCTGATCTACCTAAATAGCATCCAATCTGGCAACAAGTGAAGGATCAAGTGTGGCACGAGAGGTAGGAGTCTCAGCCTGACCTAAAGCCTTAGTGCTCCCAACCCCTGACTGTGCTCTCTTCGGAGCCTCAGTCTCCAGCTCAAACTCCTCAGGGGTTGTGGTCTCCTCTCCTCTAGGGGTGCTATGTGAAGCTGACACTCTAAGAACCCTGGAGTCGGACAGCTCAACTGGACTCAAGGCAGCTGTGATCTCTGGCAACTCAGTGTACTCTGCCTCAATCATCACTCCAGCTCTCCCTAGCAACGGACAAATGTAGGGGCAAAAGTTAACTGTTGTGCTCCTATCCCCTCATAAATGACCTCCTTTATCTGTGCAAGCAGTAGGTTAGTCATATCAAATGTCTCATGCCTCAGCAAAAAGCTTAGCAGCCACTGGTGTAGAATAATCACCCTCTCTCTATAGCTAGCTCTCGAGACTAGCGTCCTGCCCAGCAACCCTCTCAAAACATGAGCCTCGTGTATAAGCCTCAGAGGGTGCTTCGAGTAATGCTCCCATGCAGTGGCAGGTAAGCAATGCTCATCCTCTCATCACTATGCTCCATCCCTCCAAAAAATCTGTACGGTGGCAGGAAATCTGGATGGCCTAGTGCGTGGATCTGTGTCTCTGAAGAAAGGTACTCCATAGCAGCTATGACATCGGATCGCTCAAACCAGTGTGGCTCCCCTCTGTAGATGAACCAAAGCTGTGAGCGGTCTGGGGAGATCCACAAGGAGGTATAGAACTGAAGTACCGCCTCCTCACTATATCTCAAGGGCTGAGTGACTAACTCTGTCAGGCGGGGCAAGTATGCAATGTGCTCCTCCATATCCGTCCCAGCTCCTCGGCTCAGTACCCCAAAAGAACAGTGGTGATGAGTAGCAAGACACTGAGCTCTTGCCCTTAATGCCAAGTTGCCTCCTGAGAGCATCATATATCCTCCGCTGAAGAATGGTATAGAATTGACCAGCATCTTCATGTCGCTCTGCGGGGACCAAGATTGTGAAATCCACTCTCCTCTCGGCCTTCATGGCCGTGCCCTTGACCTTCAAAAGGTCAACCTCCTCCTCAGCGATCTTGGCCATGGCCCGGTGAGCTCTCTCGGCTCTACTAGTGCAAATACTATAGACTCAGTCCTCTAGTGAGGGCACCTTTGTGACCTCGGTTGTGATGCTCTCTGGGCTGCCTCTCCCTTCGCGGTTCTTGACTGCCGACTGGCAGAAGCTCTCCATGGCTGCACCTCAGCAATCAATGGGGTGGTCGCCACTCTCTAACGGGTCAACCTCCTCAGCTCTCCCTGTCTCTCTACACCAGCAATCCTCAAAGCACCAGACCTCCTGTGTGGAGGCACATCCACCTTTGCTGCTACCAGTGCTCTGTCCCACTCGAGATCACCAGTCCTCTGCTTCTTCTTCTTCTTCTTCTCAGGCTCTATGGCCTTACTGTGCCCCTTCTCCTCTGCAAAAGCTCTCTGTCGGTCTATACTATCAACTGTCACTGAAAGATATACTAACATTGAGAATCACTAACCAGCTGACCACAAAAGATAGGATTAAGTTCTTGACTCTTAACCCGTCCAAGAGAGATCTGGACTGTCACTGAGAACTCGGACACTGTTGTAAGCTTCATGGCCTTTGAAGTCCCCTAAAAGGTATAAATAAATTTTGATGATTGAATAAACAACCATAAGTAATGGTTGTGTTGTATACCCCCCCACGCTAATTCTACATCGATATAGGAGGCTTCCTCGGTGGATGTCAAGGACGATCCCTAGAAGAGGAGTTGTCGGGCTTCGGAGGACTAAAGGCTAAGGAATAGCTAGAGTCTATAGGATCGCCGGTACTATTAAGGGGGTAAGGTCATTTGTCTCATGTCATACAAGTATTAGAGGGTGTGAATGCTCCTTAGATCCTCAGAAAGCACTAAAGATGGCAGAGAAAACGAAGTCGAACACCAAAGCTCAAGAACCAGCTGTAGACTCAGTCACCGGACAGTTCGGTGAGGTCATCGGACAGCTTGGTGAGCCCTGGAGGAGCCAGTCCAAAGAGGTGCTCTCTAGAGTCGACGTGGAGCAGCCAACAAACAGTCTGTCGGTGTAATGACCGAATAGTTCGATAAGCCAGAAGCAGATCTCTAGAGAAGATGTCTTTAGGAGTCTAAAAGTGAAAGTCACCGGACAGTTCGGTGAAGGTATGCACTGTATAGTTCGGTGTCCTATGGAATGGATTCTAAAAAGGGTGTTTTCCTTGACCGAGGAGGAAGAAGGGTCATCGGACAGCCCGGTGGTCCAGTCACCGGACAGTCCGATGATTGCATAAAGTAGAGAGCTTTATGACATCACGTCCCAACGGTTGTTTCTGGGCTTGTTGCCTATTTAAACTATGGAGGAGGACGTTTTCCAGTGTGCCTTTGATCAAAATTGCTGGAGCCAAGTTGTGAGAGACCAAGAAACACCACCAAGAGAGCACATTGCAAGATTGGAGATTTTAGGTACTAGTAGGAAAGTAATAGGGACCATTCACACACATTTAGAGCTTGTAGGGCTTGAGAGGAGTGATCTTTGCCTTTTACTCTTGGTGTGGGTAGTCTAGACTGGCTAGGAGTCAGTGATCGAGCTTCTGAGGAGATTATGGAAAACGTCGCCAAGTTTATACGCGGTTTCGAGTCTCCCACTTGAAAGGGATATAAAGAGGGAACGCCCCAGCCTTAGAGGCTTGCTCTAGCGCTTGAGTATTGTGTGCGACAGCCAGGCCGCCGGTGTCTTCACTCTGAGAGTGAAGTGTACCCTTGTGAGCATCATTTCGAAAATGACGGGAGGGACCAGGACTCCGCCGGAAGTGGTCCAACGAGGATTAGGGGAAGACGTCTACCTTTCGAGACCTCGAGAAAAAAATCAAGGAGCACTCTCTATCTCACTCTCTTTACTTACCGCATTTACTTACCGTTTGAGTAATGTGATAGGTTGTTCTTTGATTCCTCTTGGTGGCTATCGTGCTAGTGCTTGCTTGTTGTTATTTTCATATCACTAGCATTGTTAGGTTTTTGGTCTTGTTTAGTTTTGCTTCTGTTGTGGTCAAATCTTGTAGTTTTAGTTCGTAGCGAAATTAGTGCTATAAGTCCACCGATTCAACCCCCATCTCCGTGTCTTTGATCCTTACAAGTGGTATCAGAGCTAAGTTCTCCTTTTCAGGCTTCACCGTTTTGAGTAAAGATGTCGAACAGGATGGAGACTCTGCCCGTATTCGATGGGGACAATTGATCTTATTAGAAGGCTCGCATGCAAGTCTACCTAGAGTCAATCTATTGGAAAGCATGGCAAGTTACTAGCAATTTTACGAATGAGAATGAGAGACTGGATCCTATTTTCATTAAATACAGTGCTAAGGCCAATGCCATGTTTGGATGCATTTTTAAAAATATCTTTTCTAGAATCAATGCATCATCCACCGCACATGAGATATGGACCCAATTGTACAACATCCATGAGGGCTTCTCCGAGGCTAAAGAAGAGCGTTACTATGTTCTTAAGAACAAATATGATTCCATCACCATGCCACCACATGAAAAGGCTAATGATGTTTATTCTCGCTTGCTTGTAGTGGTTGAGAAAATCAACGCCTTGGGTCTAAGGACAAAATTGATGATGTGGAGATCATGAGAAATCTCTCCAAGATGTTACCTTTAAGCTACAACTCTATCGTCACGTGTCTTTTCGAAGCCAATTTGGCTACTCTCACCGTTAACGTCATGCTAGATAAGCTCACGGCCTATGAGGGGTACATGTTGGGCAGCTCCACCAACTCTCAATTGCCCAAAAATCTTGCCCTACAAGTTGATCAAGAATCACCCAATGGCAAGAACAAGAAGAAGAAGAATGTGGAGGAAGATGAGGATGAGGAGAGTGATAATGAGGACTTTGCACTTTTGATGAAGAAGCTATTTCACAATGGAAGACTCTCATCTTCCAAGACAAACTCCGGGTGCTTCAATTGTGGCAAGAAAGGCCATTTCGCTAAGGAGTATCTCAAGCCCAAGAAGGAGAGCAAAAAGAAAGCTTCTAGTGAGAGTGATGATGAAGAACACAAGGCAGAGAGAAAATTCAAGAAGTTCTTTGTCAAGAAGGAGAGCAACAGCAAAGAGAAGAATAAGTCTCTGCACAAAGCTTATATTGTTGGTGAGTGGCTCACCGATGATGATTCGAACTCTTCATCTTCAAGCGAAGAAGAGCTCGCGGTATTGCCATGACTAGCTCTACCAATGAGCTACCACCACCTCTGCTATGCTTGATGGCCCGAAGTTGTAAGGGTTTCACTGATGTGGAAGATGATATTGAGGAAGAAGAGGAGAGCTATGATAATGAAGATGATGGACCAAGCTACAATGATCTTGTCCTCTTCCTCAAAAAGGCCAACAAGACTATCATCAAGAAGTTCAAGAAGATCGAGATGGTGACCAAGGAGCATGAAGTGGTGGTATTCTAAGTTCGAGAGCTTGAGGGGAAGCTCAATGCACTTAAGGACTCTCATGGTGTTCTAAGTGAGTCCTATGAGGAGCTCAAAGCGAAGCACGTAGAGATAAGTGAGAAGCATAATGTATTGGTGCGCACCCATGAAGCTCTTGATCTTGACTCTCTCCTTAACTCTCCTAACCATTTAAATGAAGCTTCTACTTTTTATGATCTAACCCTCTCTAAGGAAAGTACTGCTCTTGAGCCATCTATTTTGAAGGAATATACGAAGCTCAAGGAGGAGAGAGAGGCCGTGATGGATGCATTTGAGCGGCTTACTAGAGGAAGGCAAATCCAAAAGGAAATCCTAAGCAAGGACCTTGTCAACATCATTAGCAACCAAGATGAGATCCCTGAATGGATAATCCCGCTCGAGGCGGATGACTATTATTGTGAGAAGTGTTACCTTGATGGTCACCACTCTAAGGACTGTCCCAAGGTGAGCGAGCCTAAGATTATGACTAACGCTAACTTTTTTCATGAGGATGTCCACTACAAGCTTTTCAGGGATGTCCTCTTCGCTTTGGTTTTTATCGCTTGATCTTAATTGCGATTTACGAAAATGTTAAACTCTTCGCGAGTTATCTATTTGCAAAATAGTGTTTGAGAGTTCTCTTTTTAGACAAATGTGGTGTTTATTTGGTTCTTTGGTGAGAACACTTAAAGTCTAGAAAGAATTCCTTGTTTCTACCTTCCTTGAAGTCACTGAACATTCCAGCACCTTCACATGACATTCCAATGACTATATCTTTTGCATCAGTCACTTTTGCGGAATTAGATAGACACTGGACATTCCGGCGATATCACCGGACAGTCCGATGACTAGAAGAAGTGGGTGCCTCTCTGGAATTGAAATTCTCTAGACAGCGGACAGTTCGAACTTTCATAGTCACTAGACAAACTCTTTGGACCAGACAATTCGGTGATCTCCTTGATCGGTGAAATCTAGGCCATTCGTTTTGATTTTTTTTAATCTCGGCCGTTGATTTGTTTATGACTTATCCGCACGTGCACTTCTCCCGTGTTCCAAAATTTGTTGAGACTCTTGAGCTGAGCCGTCCTAGTCCTTGTCAATCGCCGCCGATCGTCACCGTGCCCACTGCCGTGCGCCTCCATCGCCGTGCTCCTCACACCGCCTGTCTCTGACCACCGCAGCACCGTTTGCCGCTGCTCTGCTTGCTTCCGCTGTGCTCGCCCTCACGCACGCGTGCCCTAGCAGCGCTGCTGCCTCTTGTCCTAGCGTCACCGCGTAGTGCCACCGCACCGCCGCACCGTCGGCCGTGGTGCTATCTAGCTGCCAAGCTTCGTGCCGGTGCGCACCGTCCTTTGCTCGTTCCTTTAGCCTTCTAGTCGTCCGTGTTCCCTAAAGCCCTAAAACCCTTAGTGGGGTTTTGGTTCCTCGCGATTGGACGTGATTTTGACAAGTTCTTCAGCGTTCTTCGGTTCTTCTCCTGTGGGGTATTGGATTCTATCTCCTTTATTTCATCAAAAATGCCCTACATACCTTGTTTTTTAATTAATTACAGAAATTGGTATAAATTACTTAAAGATCTCACCTTTTATTGCCAATTGACGTGATTAGTTGACAAACTCTCGTACTTAGTGACATATTGAGGTCATCTCTTGCATATTGTAGTATGGCATTGAGTCTCCTATCGCTAGTGTCACAATTTAGGTGCGTTGCTATATTATGAATTGTGACATTAGTCTGTCGATATCACCTTGCTCTTATTTGCTTTATTTGATCAGTCATATGTCTTTGATTCCATCGCTAGGACTTCATGTAGACTCACTCACCTTTTGTGTTTACAACTCACATTTTATTCTTATGTGATGTAGTGACAGTTGGATAGTGGATCAGGACAGTTTCAGTGACAGTTTAGAATCTCAGTCTGTTCAGTGGTTTCTTGGACAGGTTAAGAGCCAAGCTCTTAATCCTATCTTGCCGTGTCAGCTAGTCAGTGGTTCTAGCAGTTGAGCTTTCAGTGACAGTGGCAAGATGGGCAGGCAGAGACTGAGTTCAGACAAGAAGGGGAACGGCAAGGCCATAGAGCCTGAGAAGAAAAAGAAGCAGAGGACAGGTGACCCTGAGTGGGATAGAGCCGTAGCTGCAACAGATGTTGATGTTCCTCCACATAAGAGGCCTGGTGCTTTGAGGATTGGAGCAGCTGAGTCCCAGGGGGAGTTGAGGAGGTCGACCCGACAGAGGGTGACGACCACTCTTGTAGTGGTAGAGGTGCATCCGCGGAGAGCTCCTGCCAATAGGCAGTCGAGAACCGTGGAGAGAGAGGTAGTTCAGAAGAGCTCACAGCAGAGAACACAAAAGTGTCCACATCAGAGGACTGAAGTATGCGAGGTGTGCACAGCTAGAGCCGAGAAAGCTGGTCGGGCCATGGGCAAGATTGCTGAGATTGAGGTTGACTTGTTGAAGCTGAAGGGCCTGACCAACAAGGCTAAGAGGAGAGTGGACTTCATTGCTTGGGTCCCCGCTGGCAGGCATGCGGATGTTGGTCAATTTTGGATTGTACTCCAGCGTAGGATGTACGAGGCCTACAGGAGACAGCTTGTCACTAAGGGCAAGAGCTCAGTGTTTGCAGCACACCGTCACTGTTCTTTGGAGGCACTAAGAAGAGGAGCTGGGGTTGACATGGAGGAGCATATCTCTTATCTCTGACGTCTGCCAGATTTAGTCACCTAGCCCCTGAGGTATAGTGAGGATGTGGTGCTTGAGTTTTACGCCTCAACGTGGATCTCCCCAGATTGCTCATATATTTGGTTCATGTATAGAGGGGAGCTGATGTGTACGTGGTTCCTAATCTTTCGTTAGATCGTGATAATTCTCAATTTGAGAACACAAGCATCGATCTGGCCTCAAATCGGAGAACACAAGCAAGAACAAAGAAGAACGCAACTCAATTGCGAAATCTGAATTAATTACAAAGTTGAAAAACCAACAAACCGTCAAACAATAAAGTTGAAAAACCAACAAACCGTCAAACAATGAAACTATTTAATAATAGATGAAAACTAATCAAAACCTATCTCTATTTATGGCGGCTACTATTTATATAGAGGTTGGGACGTCCTTAGGGGAAACACTAATACTAATGGGCCTAGAAAAGATACACGGCCCAAAGACCAAAAGATAGTGTTGCAGCACCCGGGCAGTTTTTGGACATCATATTGTTTTATTTATTCCCACTGACTTCGGTCAAATCTGGAGATGAGACCAAAGCCGTTGAAAAGGTAATCTTCTTAGCTTTCCAACCATATCTAGAACGTCCAAAGCAGAGCTCATATGAGACTGGGGCATCCATTTTAGTGCAGACTGCTCCTGTAGTCCGTGTCCGACTCGAACCCGAGGTGTTTGGATCTCCTCCAGGGTCGAACTTGCGGTTTGATCTTGAGCTTTTCCAAGTCCATCTTCATGCTTTTCTTGATTGTCTCTAATGTTTCTAATTATGATAAAGGTATTAGGTAGCAATCTATTCTCAAAGAAAGTAAGACATGTGTTTAGGAATGGGCTCGCCTCTAATATCAACTGTCGCGCGTGAGTTTCATCAATACAAATTTGAGAACTCTTGTTTGTATCTAAAGGAGTGATATTCTCGTCATCCTCCCCTTCTTGTTTTGGAGTCATCCTCGACTCAAGTTCATTGTCGAGAGCTCGATTCCACCATGCCCTGCAATCTGCATGAAAAAGTGGAGGTCACGAGGGTATTTAAACGCAATCACTTGGTGGCTCAAAGTTCCTTATAATCTCATCATTCTCTCCTTGATGGAAGGCCGTTCTCGGCTTGCTCCCTTAGGTATCATGATACTTCTGTAAATAGTTAGTAACAAGAGCGCACAAATATCTAGAAAAATCATGGGATGTGAACAAGGCATCATTGCACACTAAAGCATCATATAGAGTATTTTTATCATAAAAATCAGCAAGATCAATTTTTTGTCAACATATATTTTTGAAATAATCCGCATGATCAACATCATTATCATTTTTATGAGAATCTATAAAGTGTGTTATCTTAGAAAAACTAGATAAACATGACACGGCATGATATTTCGTATTTCTATCATCTAGTTTGTCATTTATTTTCATCATGCAAGAGGACTTCAAATTCGAGCAAATATAAACTCTGTGCACAATAAAGACACCTCTAGAATCATAATTTCCTATAACATAAAAATTGGTTCTAGTAAACAAAGGCAATTTAGGTTTCGAAAATATCATCCTCTCTATTGTAGCAAGGTCAAAAAAAGAATCATATTCAA
>BCLH01003645.1:14914-26804 GCA_001602315.1 Zoysia pacifica
TCATCCGTCTCATCTTGGGCTATGCTTGGAACATTAAGTATCTCTTCTTTTATCACGTTTGTCTCACTTTTATCTTCTTATTTGATCTCACTTTCCTGCAAAATGTTAAGTGCAATAGGACATATAGTAGAAAGCTCCTCCTCCAAAGAATATTCATCACAACTAGACATAGATTCAAAAGATGTTTCAACAAAAAATTCTCTCATTAAAATTTTAGTATCACTCTATGTTCGAGGATATTTTTTTTATTATATATAAATGTTGCCACAAAGTTAAAGCAAGATCAACTAATGCACGACCAACATTCAAAAGCTTTCTCCATTGACTTATACGGTATTGTCCAAATAGATTATCCATCTCTCTTTTCCAATGAGAGGATGTAGAAATAGTCTGAACCTCATGTGTCTTTTGATTATGTGCAACATCTCTTTGCGGTAGATTACATCTCTTAAGGCTTGCCGACATATTGTTGCAAGTATGATATAAGAAAAAACATAGTTTTTCGATGAGAGTGTACCTTGTTTTTGCCGTCGGCTCACATATATGATCACATACTCCTTTCTTTCGGCTTCTTGTGTCAAAACTGCACCAACCACATCATCTTTCGCCGCTATGTAGGTGCGGAAAGGGACTCCTCCCTTAAGCGCCCTAAGCACTGATGGCGAAGACAAGTACTCCTTAATCTTCTCAAAAGCTTCTTGCTGTTTTGCTCCCCAAGTAAATTTGGCTTTATTCTTTAGTTGAAGAATTGGAGTAAATGCATTTATCTTTCCTGACAAGTTGGATATGAACTGCCTCAAGTAATTCACTTTTTGTAAGAAGCTTTGTAACTCTCTCTTACATGTAGGCGCTTGCACGTTTCTAATTGCTTCTATCTTCTTAAGATCTACCTCTCTGCCCTTCTCATGAATTATGAAGCCTAAAAACTTATCGACCGATTTGATCATCACATCATCTATGTAAACTTCAATGATGACATCAAGCAAATCATGAAAAATAAAGTTCATGGCTCTTTGATATGTGACACATGCATTCTTTAACCCAAAAGTCATAACAACACACTCAAACAATCCTACAAAATCAGGATATCTAAAAGCAGTTTTTGACATATCCTTTTCGGCTATGAAGATTTGGTTATATCCCGCATTACCATCAAGAAAGCTAATAACTCTATGGCCGGATGCATCATTAATCAACATATCAGCTATGGGCATAGGATATTCATCTTTAGGAGTGGCTCTATTCAAATTTCTGAAATCGATGCAAACTCTAATCTTACCGGTGTTTTCTTTAACACTGGCATAATGTTGGATATCCACTCCGCATACCTGTAAGGTCTTATAAATTTCACATCAAGTAATTAGTTAATTTTCTCTTTAATCCGATCATGCATATTCGGGTTGAATCTTCTCATCAGTTGCTTAAAGGGTCTAAAACCAGATTTTCTTGGAAGCCGATGCTCAACTAGCTCACAGCTTAATCCGGACATTTCATTATAAGACATGCAAAACAGTTCACATATTCTTTTAGTAAACCGATTAACTTCACCCTATAATCGGCTTTCAGATTTTTGTTTATATAACTTGGCCTTGGATCATCATCGCTGCCAAGGTTCACCACCTCAAGAGGATCGACCGATGTGAATCCTTGTCCTAACTTATCCATGTCCTCTATTTTTTCTATAGCTTCGCACATATCGTTCATGTTGAACCGATAGTGTTCCACTCTCTTTTGCAACCAATCGATATTAGACTCTCTTTTCCATCGGCTTTATATTAATGGGTACAAAACCATCTCTAGTCACACTAAAAAAATCATAATCTATCAAATCTAAACCGGTCAAGCAGTTGACGGTGTCATGCGGCAAAGAAGATAATTCGAGCAGAGCAACACAAGCCAATGCATCCGCATGAACAACTTCTATATCATCACCAACTTATTGTATCAAGAATTGATATAATATAGAGGAAACACATCTATTGACATGAATCTAATCACGCCCTAACATCAAACTATAACGATTGCGCTCATCGGCACAAAGAAAGCGGTAGCCATGGTCTTGCTTCCAACGGTGAGCTCTATGGAAGCTACCCCCTTAGCCTTGATAGGGTCTCCTCCTCCCACACTGTTCAAAGTCATATTGGTCCGGATGAGCTCGTCATCGGCCTTACCTAGCTTCTTAAACAAAGAATATAGCATTAGATTAACAATCGCACCGCCATCTACAAGCATGCGAGAAATTGATGTGCCATTAATATGACCTCTCATATAGAGAGGTTTCAAATGGTTCTCCGATTTTTCGGGCTTCTCAAAGATAGCACTTTTTGGCCCAAAGTCGAATTGTGCCTTGACCTCTTCTTCTTCTACCAAAGAATAATCAAAAAGAGACAAGCAAATAGTGTTGATGTATTCTCGAGGTGGTATAGGCTCTTAGTCCAAGAGGTCATCGTCGTCGAACTCGGACATATCGATGTCTCCCGTGGGCGAAGGCGCTATAGAGTCTTCTCCCAAGACGGCGTCGACCAAGCCTAGTGCCCTTGGAGTAGCCACCGCTTTCTCCGTCGCCAGTGGAGTGGGAGCTTCGGGCTCCTTGACTCTTCACTGCTTACTTTGAGAGACCATCGGCTTGATCTCATTGAAGATCTTGTCTCTCTTCTTTTCTACCTCCTCTCAAATCTTCCGGAGGCGCAGCCTTTGAAGCTTCTTTTTTTGAGTGTGGGTTAAGCTAGACAGACACCACCTCGGTTGTGTGTACTTAGAGGAGCTTTTGCTGCTAAGCTTCATGATCATAGGAAGCCTTTTTGACCGGATCATCCAAAGTGATCGGTCTCATGAAGACTCCCCTGATTTTGACATCTGTTGTGCTGACTTTTACAACACCTCGAGATGCGCTCTTTTGATGAACAAAAGTAGATGGGGCTGGTTTATTACCTTGCCTCGGGCGCCACTCTTGCTTAAGCACGGTGGTGGAGCTCCCTCCTTGATCCTTGATCGGTCTAGAATTTGTCTGCTGAAGTTGGGTTGGAGAGCCTTGTGAAGACATCTTCTCTCGGTCCGTTCCACCCCAGATGAAATGGCGGGCATGGCATCGGTGGAACGGGCACCGGTGGCATGGGCATCGGTGGCACGGGCATCCATGGCCCCATGTATAGATGACACACCTGGAATGGTGGGCGCTAGGATGGAACCACGGTGGCGGAATTCTGAAGCCATGTGGAGGAAAAGGAGGAGGAGGCCCGTACACATTCACGGTTGGCCTCATCTCTTTGCTAGGTGGGCTGTCTCCCCTAGGTAGTGACCTTGGTCGCTTCATAGACCGCTTATTCAAATCGTTCTTTCAATTTTTGTACTTAGCCATGAGACGGTCGAATGTGCTTTTGGGCCTCATCATCCGATCCGTGGCTTTACCTTGGTTTACCTTCTACTTGCCCACCTCCGGATTCTTCGACTTTATCATCTTGGGCTGTGTAACTTGCCTCAGGGTCTCAAGCCTTGAATAGTGACTTTGAGAGACTCTTGACCATCGGGAGACTTTTCGAGCACCACTTTCCTAGAGGCCCCTTTCTCACTCGAAGAGTAAAGCATCTCGTCCCTGATGACCACATTTTTTTCCTTGGTTGTATCAGCTTGATGAGGCCGAGTCAACACTTTGGGGTTGAGCTCGAGAGTGTTGACAGGGAACAGGTGCTTGTCGATCTGCATCTCTTTAAGACACAATCGTCCCTCATTAAGGGTCGATTGGACTAATCGATGGAAAACATTGCAATCATTAGTAGCATGAGAATAAGAATTATGCCATTTACATTATGCCCTATGCTTAATCTCATCCGTCGGAGGTAAAGTATACGCAATCTTAATGTACCCACCTTTGTGTAGCTCATCAAATATTTTGTCACACTTAGCTACATCAAGGTGTATTTCACATCGTCTTTCCGGTTCTTATGAACCAGTTTGAGTGAATCACAAGCGAATGATTTGGACTTAGGGGGCCAAAAAAACTCTACAGTTTTATTGGAAATCATTAGAGCTATCCGAATCACAATCCACGATGTGCACGGTGTGGCAGGTCTTGTAGTCATGTTTTATTTCTTTGTTTCGGCTTTCTTGAACCGAAGCCCTTTGTTGGAGGTGAGTGAGTGTAAAAAAGTCGTACCCCTCCAACTTTTCTCTAAGATGTGACTGCAAACCACTAAAAGCTAGGTCGGCTAAATCTTTTTCAGAAATTGTTAAATTAAAGCATCGGTTTTTAACATCTCTAAACCACCGAAGATACTCAATGACGGGTTCAACCTTTCCTTGCCGAACCGATGTCAAATGTGACAACTTCAACTCGTTGTCCCCGGAATAAAAGTGATCATGAAATTTACGCTCTAAAGACTCCTATGTGTAGATGGAGCCCGGGGTCAATGAGGAAAATCAAGAGAAAGCGGTTTCGGTTAGCGACAAAGAAACATGCATACTTTCAAAGCTTCGCTAAAACCCACTTCTTCTAATTGCACCACGTATTGGCTAACGTGTTCCCAAGTGGTTTCACTATCTTTGCCATTAAATTTGACGAAGTCAGGCACACGCCATCCACTAGGATAAGGGATCGAATCAAAATATGCGTGGTACGGTTTTCGGTAAATCCGAACTCTTCCCTTGAGGCCTACCCCTAGCGTTTTGTGAAATTGTTTGTTCATGTCCTCCTTAATGCGCACCATACACTCCTCTATGTTGGCAATGGGTGGCCTAGCGAAAGTACTAAATAGTGGAGGGTGTACGCTCATTTTCATGACACTAAATAGTTCATTGAAAATGGAGCCATGAGGGATACCCGTACCGCTTGGTAGGATAGGTGGTGTGCTATATGCGATGGTATAGTAAGGAGTAACAAAATTAACCAATTTATTAAATCGGCTCGTCGCCGGATTGAAGATGCTAGTGATTGGCTCTACACTAGCGGGAGACACTACCAAAGCGTTCGTTTGCACATGCGACGAAAAACTAGTTTGTCCAATAAATGAGTTCAACGGTATGCCATACAGAGGTTGTTCTATACTATTAGTGGTAGGTGCTGATGCACTAGTAGTAGGACCTACACGCGCAACATGGGACGATGATGCAACACTAATATTTTTATATTTAGACAGGTTTTCTTGGATCATATATTGCATATCGTTGGCTAAGACCTTTTTCATATCGGCAAAGTAATACGAAAGGTCTTCAATAGTAACGGGTGGGTGCGAAGATGTCCTTACAGTGGCAGCACCCATGGTCGCGTCGTCGTCGATGGCCGAAGGAACGGGCTCCTTCACTTGCGAGATCGTGCCTTGGCGGTCCTTCTTGAAACATGTCAAGTACTCTTACAGCTCCCTCTCCTTGCGCGCCTCCTCGAAGGCCTTTCGGCATTCCAAGAAAGCCTTGCGCACCTCCTCGGGCAACTCCTCCAAGTACGGCATGATGATGTTCCTCGTGGAGATCTCAGAGTTCATGGTGAAAAACGTTTGTGCAACTAGAATCACTTGTTCCCCAACGGAGTCACCAAAAAGTGTGTTGACGCTGAAATTGGGTCCGGGCCAACACACCGCTCGTATGTCTGTGTGTAGGAACGTCGACGCCTCTTTGATGTCGGGTTTGGACAGCACCTACACAACCCCGCCTCGAGAAGGACCCGTCGGGGGAGGATCGTCTTAGTGTTGATCCGAGCTCGGTCAGGCCAGTCGGATAGCCTTCGGTCGTCATCGGGACGAAGGAAGAACAGCAAAAAAGGGGTTGAGTGAGGAGATAAGGGTTTGAAGAGACAAAAACGTAAAGGCAAATGATAGGTTCGATTGGGATACCCTCTCAATCGGCCTTAGGCCTCTTTATATAGAGGTGGGGTGGTCTTACCTCGTGCAGCCACGAATCTCCTTGATTAGAAAACAAATTAGCTCTGATTTGGCGTGAAAACTACCAAAAACAGACTTGGGTACTAGATACTCTGGCCCTAGGTCGGACACTTCGGTTCCGGATACTCCGGCTCATTGTCGGACCCTTCGAGGGTCTAAAATGTGGTTCCAAAAGGGGGTCGGTCGGAGTCTTCGGCCCTTGCCCGGACACTTCGGCACCAGACACTTCGGTACCTTACCGAACACTCCGAGTGTCCAAAAATGCGATTCCAGAAAAGTGTCTATCGGAGTCTTCGGCCTCGTTGCAGCTATTTTTGTTAAGGCCATGATTTACTCGTTCGGGCTCTGATTTAGGTGATCCATATACCTGTTTTGATCGTCTCGACGAGGGCTATGCTTTGGAACCTTGAAATCATGGATTTGGCTTCATATTTATGCCTTTTTAAGCACTTCTTTCCTTTCTTAGTAGAATTTGGCCAAACATTTTGACAATATCTTCTCGAGATGCCCAAACACTCCGGTCAGATGCCAGAGGCTCCCGTCGGCTCTAGGCCGATTCCAGAAGGGGGTGCATCAGACCCTTCGGTCGAGGGTCGGAGACTCTGGTGCCGAACATTTCGGCTTGAGACCGGAGGCTCTGGTTATTTTCTGTCGATTCCAGAAAGGGGTCAATGATCGAGCTTTCGAGGAGATTGTAGAAGACGTCGCCAAGTTTGTATGTGGTCTCGGGTCACCTGCTCGAAAGGGACACCAAGACGTCGCCAAGTTCTAGCACTTGGGTATTGTGTGCGACAGCCGGGCCGCCGGTGTCTTCACTCCAGGAGTGAAGCGTACCCTTGTGAGCATCGTTCCGAGAACGACGGGAGGTACCGAGACTTTGACGAGAGTGGTCCAACAAGGATTAGGGGAAGGCGCCTACCTTCTGAGACCTAAAAAAATCACTGAGCACTCTCTATCTCACTCTCTTTACTTACCGCATTTACTTATCGTTTGAGTAGTGTGATAGGTTATTCTTTGATTCCTCTTGGTGGCTATCGTGCTAGTGCTTGCTTGTTGTTATTTCTATATCACTAGCATTGTTAGGGGTCTTGGCCTACTAGACTTGTTTAGGTTTGCTTCCGTTGTAGTCAAGTCTTGTAGTTTTAGTTTGTAGCAAAATTAGTGCTATAAGTCCACCGATTCAACCCTCTTCTCAGTATCCTTGATTCTTACAACTGTCACTGTCCGTTGTCCTGAACCAGTACCACAAACTGTTACTACACCACATTGTTCTGCCAGCCGATCTGTGTTTTGTTGTGCTCGGGCCAGTTTTGGGTCTTGGACACATGGGTTTGGCTGTGTTCCGACCCCAGTTCTGTCGTTGTCAGGTATCTGTGCATGTTCTGTTGGTGTTTCAGCAATTGACCAAGTTTTATGTTGTGGTCACACAGGTTCATCCGTGTCCGAGCTCTATTTCGTTGGCTGTCGGGTGAACTGTGACCGTGCTGCGGGTCATGCAGCCGACGCCTATCCAGGCCTCAGGACACGCGCGTGAGGTTTGGCTGTGATCCAGCTCTGGGTCACTTGGCTGTGATTGTGTCCAAGCCTTAGTTCGTACTCTAGTCGTGCAGCTAGTGACCACCCCGTCGATCGTGTGGCAGGCACCGGGTCCAAGCCCTTGGACATGCGTCCATGGTTCGGCTGTGACCCAGCTTGTGGTCACGCAGCTGTTACTGTGTCCGGGCCTTACTTAGCGTGCAATCGAGTCGGGTGGTAATCGGTGTCGGATCACGTACAAATTACCGTGTCCCAGTCCTAGGTCACGCAATCGATCAATGTGTGATCGGTTCCCACGACACGTCGCTGTGATCATGTCCTAGCCTCGGATCACTCATGATCGAGTCGGTTGGTGATCCGGCCTCAGGACACGTTGTTGTGACCGTGTCCCTGCCCCAGATCTTTCTTGTTCGGGTCAACGAGTGACCAGAGCTTTGGACATGTGCCGTCTACCGTGTTCGGACCCCTAATCTCACGCGTTCGGCCCAGTCCGTGTTTTTCACCAGGGGCACGTTCGGGAGACCGTGTCTTAGAGCCAGTTCTTGTCTGATCCGTGTATCTGTTAGTAGAGTCCGTTCTAGTAGTTGTTGAGTCATCCTTTCCAGTTTTTCACCCGTTTTTCGTGCTGTTTTTTGAGTTGGAGGTCTTGTTGATCTATTGAAGATCGTTCTGCATGAGGACCTAGATCTTGGATGGGATCTCAACTCACAAGGTAAGCCACGCTCCATGACCAAATTTTGATTTCAGTTTTTAAACTGCATGTTTTGTTTGAAACCATAATTTGCATGCCAACTGTTTTAAAATATGATAACAACATTCCCAAGCCGTGCCTATTTATCGTTCCACATATTATGACCCCTAGGACTGCTTAGTACTATTACTTTACTATTATGCTTAGCCATGCTTTGTTGCATATATTTACTATACTTGACACCTTATCACTATAAAAAATGGAATTTGTGTTGAATGTTTTGAACAGTGATTCAAATGTGTGAGTTTTATAAATAACTATATACAAACTATTTAGCGGGGGTAGATTGGAGTATGAGGTGCTGGGGGACTCTTGGGAAGTCCCTGTGGTCGTACTTGTTGTGGGTACACGAGAGTTTCCGAGCTTGGACCTTTCTGAGAGACTTGTTGGTTGTTAGAGTTGAGGTTAGAGAATGAGCCTGCCTGGCAATTAAGGACCAAGTCCTTCGAACTTCGTACCTGAAGTAGCCAACCATGCACACCAGGTTAGCCTGTATGGGCAGAGGATTGATCTTAAAGCTTGCTGAGACTGGTCGCTCACCCGCACTGACGGAGCTGCAATGATGCACGTGTATGCACATGCATACCCAGCTTCTGAGGGAAAAAATCAAGTGTGTGTGCGCAACTGATTAGCCAGCAAATCAAATCCCAGAAGTTAAGGCCTATGATAGAATAGGAGTAGCTAGCCATTTCCTGTCTTAAAAACCGATGAAACACAGCGAAAATCGATTATCAAACTGTGCATGGCCAGATGGCCGATGAGTCAATCTGAAATTCTGAATTATATTCTGATTTCTTTAGTCTTTATACTTCTTTAGAGTTTAGATTTTAGCAGTGAATGAATGGATGTCTGAATAGAAAACTTGCAGAGCTCTCTTTTATGCTTGTTAAAGTAAATAAGCATACCCAGTATGATGTTGTGGAACTTCTTAAATTGGTGCCCACACATCTGGTTGCAAATGCAAAGTGTTGAGAAAGTATTTTCCTCAATAAATTATGTGAGGAATAAGATGAGAAATAGAATGGGAGATTAATATTTGAACAACTGCTTGGTTATATTTTTATTTGAGATTTTTTATTGAAAGTGAAGGATGATGACGTAATCAAGCGATTCCAAGCAATGAAGGAACACAAAATTAAATAATAATTTTTTACATATTTTGTAATTTTTGTTATTTAATCAACACAACTATTGTATGAATAACCAATTCATGAAAATCAAGCTATGGTAGACGTCCTCGCCTTTGTGATGGAAGAATTTTTTTTGCATGGGAATACCCGGTCGCCAAATCCTAGCTCTGCCACTGCTTTCCCGTGGGTTTGCTGTGTTATGTTAGTGTGGTCGAGATACCCCACCTGATCAGTGGTAGCCTCCTCACAGCTTCATGACCCAGCAGTGTTGGTATCTGGGATCCCTATCCTGGAGGACAGGTAACGCTAGTTAAATCTTGTGGATGGATCTTATGTGTTCGTTGGGACCACGACGGTGGTTCTCGATGGCACTTCTCATGGATCTAGCTGCGTACTCTGCAGAGTAATAGTCAATGCGCATTGCCATGTCCATTGGAAGGATATTGCCTGAGATGTACTCCTTGAGTAGTTTTATTTTCTTCCCCCTACCTCTGTTTTAAAATGTTTTGGACTCCTACCTTTGAGCTGTGATCGGGTGTGGAGATTACATCGGCATTTAAAATAAACCCCCATTCGGAATAACGGAGAACCCTACGGGATAAGATAATAAAATTGGACTGTTTTAAAATAAAACTTCTTGCATCATAAAAATAAAATGCTTTAAACTTGCATTTAGCACTTGAGCCAGCTTTCATCCTTGAAACTATCCTTGCATGCATACATAGTTGCTAGGTAGTGTGCGGTTTGCTCACGTGCTCACGGCTTTTCACAACGTTTTTTAGAGGTCAGGTAGAAGATCGTTCTCGTCTACTTTTCAGCCCTGGTTTGAGGTTCACTCCTGCACTCGAGTTGCCTGTGGAGGAGGAGGGTCGTCTTTGTGTTTGTTCCTGCTTGTTGTTTCAGTTGCTGTTTCAATTCCTGGATTCTCGTTAGTCTTGTTCCACCTTGAGATGTTCAAAAAGTTTTATGGATGATCCTGTTAAATTAATTTATCTTATCCTTGTTGATGTGTATGTGGTTTTCGATCTTCTGTCAAATCGTGATAACTCTCGATTTGGTGGAGATGCGACAAACAATCGATCCGGTCTCAAATCAACACGATTTAAACCCCGCGATCGCAGCACCATTTCTTCTCTGGTTATCAACCATGCACATGATTGACCTTGCTAAGAAGGCTGATTTCAGCATGCGAATCAAAGAACAGAAGCAAGAACAAGGAAAAACGCAACTCAATTGTGAAATCTGAATTAAATCACGAAGATGGACAACCATCAAACTATCAAACGATGAAAATGTTTGAAAATAGATGAAAACTAATCAAAACTTGTCTCTAATGATGGTGGCTACTGTTCATATAGAGGTTGGGACGTCCTTAGAGGGAAACCCTAATACTATTGTTCCTAAAAAAGATACATGGCTCAAAGGCCAAAAGATTGTGTTGCAGCACCAGGGCAGTTTTTGGATGTCAACTTATTTCGATGATTCTTGGAGATATAGAAGTTTTTTCACACAGGATTAGATCCGTTGGAAAGTTTATCTTCTTAGCTTTCCACACGTATCTAGAACGATAAAAACGGAGCTCGTATGTGACTGGGGCATTAGTTTTAGTGCAGGCTTCTCTTGGAGTCCGAATCAGACTCGAACACAAGTTGAATTAGATCTCCTTCGGGGTCCAAGGTGCGCTGCTGATCTTGAGCATCTCCCGGTCCTTCTTCATGCTTCTCTTGACCCTCTCTAATGTTCCTAATCAAGATAAAGTTATTAGGTAGCAATCTATTCTCAAAAGAAGAAAGATATGTGTTTAGGAACGAGCTCACCTTTAATCTCAACTTTCGTGCGTGAGTTTCATCAATACTAATTTAAAGAGTCTTGTGTGTATCTAAAGGAGTGATGTCCTCATCATTCTCCCTTTCTTGTTTTATAGTCGTCCTCGAGTCAAGTTTATTGTTAGGACCTCGACTCCGCCATGCCCTGCAACCTGCATGAAAAGGTGGAGACCACGGGAGTATTTGAATGCAATCACTTGGTGGCTCAAATATTCTTATAATCTCATCATTCTCCTCTTCTTGATTGAAAGCCATCCTCGGCTTGCTACCTTGGGTATCTTAATACTTCTGCAAATGGTTAGTAACAGGAGCGCAAAAATAGCTAGAAAGATCACGACATGCAAATAAGGCATCTTTGCACACTAAAGATCACATAGAGTATTTTTATCATAAAAATTAGCAAGATCAATTTTTTGCAAAAATATATATTTGAAATAATCCGCATGATCAGCGTCATTATCATTTTTATGAGAAGCTATAAAGTGTGTTGTCTTAAAAAAACTAGATAAATATGACATGGCATGACATTTTGTATTTCCATCATCTAGTTTGTTATTTATTTTCAACATGCAAGAGGATTTTAAATTTGAGCAAATATAAAGTCTATGCACCATAAACACACCTCTATGATCAGAGTTGCCTGTAACATAAAACTGGGTTCTAGTTAACAAAAGCAATTCAGGTTTCGAAAATATCGTCCTCTCTACTGTAGCAAGGTCACAAAAGAATCGTATTTAATATAACCCACAATGTTTAGAAAAGATAGCAATTTCAACT
>BCLH01003646.1:5884-26293 GCA_001602315.1 Zoysia pacifica
GCTCCGCTGCCGCGGCGAGGTCGGCCTCCTACCGACGTTGCACGCTCGAGGGGACCGAGCGGTGAGAGCCTCCTGCGGACATAGCACGCCACTAGCGGGGAAGAGTCGCGGAGGTTGCTACTGCACTGGGAAGAAGCCGCCGAGTCCCTGGCTGCCGGTAGAGTACAGGGACCGACGGGGGAGGGAGTCGAGCAGGGAGACCGACACCTCCGCTGGAGAGAATCACGGGTGGGATTGGATAGATCACAGGACCATACGGCTCTGATGCCAATTGTTAGGCGCAACACTCACATTGTGTTGGATGACACTCAGTGTTGAGGGCAACTTTCTCTATGTTTCTTACTCGCTAGAATGCCATAACCAACCTAAGGGGTTGTGATACATATATATATAGGCTTGGTGGGCAGCCAAGCATATGCTAAGATGCTAAAGCATAAAGCTGAAAAAAGTAGTCTAAGATGCTAAAGCATAAAGCTGAAAAAGGTAGTCTAAGATGCTAAAGCGAAAAGCACAAAGCATAAAACGCATGCACTAGACTTATTCCATCACGCCAACTCTCTCTCCCGCTCTCCACCACCTCGACTCGCCCCATCTCCTTCCGAGTCGGCCGGATTCGGAGTTTCCTCAAAAATCGAGTTGTGGAAGCAGTCAGCGGTTTTCAGTAAAAATTAGTTGAGCTCCGGTGAATATTGCGTCGATTCCTCCTGGTTCCTCGCTAATTTCTTCCTTGTGCGCCTCTAGGAACTTGGATTCCTGAGAATCGTTCACTCCTTGCACAGGAATTTCAAGGAGAACCTTGTCAGCCGCCTGAACCGGGTCACCCCACTGTTGAGCTCCCCTCTCAGGACACTTCCAACGACGTCTTCTTCCACGCCGGTCTTTTCCGCACTCCGGTGAAGCTGTAGGAGCAAGCGGCTCGGAGTTTCGTTGACCGTAGAGCCGCCACGACCTCGCTGAAGTTCGAGTCAAGCCGCCGCTCGCCGCCGGCGACTTCTCGGTGAGCACTTCTGGCCATCGATCCCTCCTCCAAGTCCGCGACGTTGTGCTGGCAATTTTTCGTGCAAAAATCTAGCGACCTAGCTGCTAGGCGCGGTGCGCCAGCGAGCCACTGCCAGCCATGGCCGACGGCTGCCCGCCTGGGAGCCGAGCCCCCTGAGCCGAGATCCCGTGCGGCTGTGCTGGGATCCGGTGCGGCTCATCCCCGTGGCCGTACATGTGGCTGCCCCTGTTGGGCCAGAGCTCTTGCGGCCCAAATGGGATGGCCAGGCCCAACAGGTTGGAAGTGTTATTATTTTTGCGAAATAATTTACTCAATTGCTAGAAAATGCTTTCAAGTTGTAAAATTCGTAGAAACTTCATCCTAACTCGGAAAATTATGAAATAAATTATTTTAGGATGTTCTCAACTAGAACTATATTCTGAACCTAACAAATTTTTATTTTTATTTTATGCATTAAAATAATTTAATTAATTAAGATCACTTAATAAACAAGAAATACATTATTATTCTTTATCAGCATATAAAACTATTGTAAACTTTACGTTTCTGTTCATTTATTAAATCTTACTGGTTTGGAAAAAAATATTCTAATTTATTTTAGTAAATATAATAAATGATTTATTTCTTGTATCTAACATTTAAATCATTATAAATCTATTTGTTTTCAATAAATCTTGTAAAATTTTGAAAAATTCGAAAATAACTTCCTTTATAGTATGAAAGTTTTGAAATTAATTTTATGTCTTCAAGAATCACATCAAAGAAGTTTCATAATCATATTTACTTATTTTACCTTACAAACTTGCATATTATTACTTATAACTCTATTTAACAAACTTTAATTTATAAATGGAATCATTCTTTATTCTCCTTGTTGCATATTATTTTATATAGGATCCGAGGAAGTTAAAGGAGAGGTTGGAGAGTTTCCATTGGACTTTCAGGAAACTCCGTTTGTTGACGCTTCCATAGTTGAAGAAACTAACATTGATCTAAGTCCAGACAAGCCCCGGTGCATTACTCTGTTTTGAAATTATTTATCTTCATCACTACAGATGGTTAGTTTGTAATGTGCACTAGGTGATAGGAGTTGATTAAAACCGTAGTTACATTTAAGGAATCCTACCTTGGGTTAGTATTTTTGATACAGGTAACTCGATGTAGAGCTAAGCTAATAGTTCTGGTAACGATAGAAGTCGAGTGGATAAGTCTTCACTCGCGAGCTATAGGATTGGTACGAGATAGATTATCTTGTCATATGAAATAAATTGGAGACCGGACAGGGAAGTAGGTGATAACACGGCATGTGTCCATTGCGGATGCATGGCCAATATGTTGTAGCTCTGTCTGTATCGATTAAAGACCGTTCGCTGTCGGCCCTGTCGAGCAAGTTTGAATAGTACTGATTATATACTGAATCTATGGGCCCCAGAAAACTGATGTAGCCCAATGTGCGTAGTGACTGAACGTAACCGAACCTCTCTTCTGGTGATGATAAAAGGGAGAGCTTTGAGACTAACTATGAATAGACCCGGTGTGGTTATCGCATGGAGAACCATTGTTCGGGAGAGGTGAGCATCGGACCGGTACTATGTGTCATTGGTGTAAAAATTTGCTATGTATGGCTTCCGAGAAGCGTGTACATGTCGTGTAATCAGGTTTCTCCAGATGGATGTAAATTGATTCGAATCGCTGCCCCTCACAGTAACGAGTACCACTTGTCTCGCTGCATCACATCGTAGTAAAAAGAAAAAGAATGAAGGTGAAAGTAAATATGAGATGTTTGAGTTGTTTATCAGAATTTGCTTGATAATCAGGATTGTGGTAGTTGATAGTGCAAACTAAATTTAAATTTTGATACTTAATTTACTGCTAAAACTTGAAAGTAAAGATTCACTGGTAGCGCTACTTTTGCAATTAGCCAACACTAAGGAGTCAGCCTTCTCATTCCTAGGATAAGTCTTGCTGAGCGTTAGTTACTCAGGGCTTTGTATTTGTGATTTTCTGTTGCAGGTGATTTCTCTTTTTCTTCTCAGTTCCAGATAGAAGGAGCAACTCCTAAGGGTGACTTCGTTTATTGGGAGCCTTACTCGCCGCTTTGAGTGGGTTGTTGCTAGTAGTTATAACGTATGAGCTCGATGTATCCTTTTGTTTAGTATCCAAGATGCCTTTGTGTAATTGGTTTGTAGCTTCCGCACTTTGAAAACTTGTGTTTTGTAAACTTAAATAATAAGTTTGAAATATATTTTATCGTGCTTGAGCTGTACTGTGGTCCTCGCTTCGTCGAGTGACATCCGATATGGTCCTAAGATCGATGGTTCGTATCTCTCGACGTACGGGCTGTTACATAAACTATTTTTTGATTCATTTTATCCCCACAATTTTGTCATTTGGCTCAAGTTACCCCATATTACAATTTGTCTTTTTTGTTTCTCCATATATAAACTTAATCTTAAGCTAAAATTTTACAAGATGATAGATAACATCATAATACATGTTATAAAATACATCATTTTTTATTATTATTTTCATATAGTTTTGTATTCTAAGTAATTAATTTACCAATGAAAATAATTAAAAAAATATAATGTATTTTTTTAAATGTGTTATTATGTGCTCTATCATCTAATAAAATTTCAGCTTAAGATGACGCTTATACTTGGAGAAACAAAAAAAATAAATTTTACTAAGGGGTAAATTGAGCTAAATGGCAAAGTTATGGGGGCAAAATGAACCAAAAAAATAATTTAGAGAGTTATTTAGACTTTGGCTATACTTGAGGGTAGTAATTTGGACTTTATCCAATAAAAAATATCAATATTGAGGGGCAAATCCAACCTCAGCCAAAAGGAAGATATGTGAGTTCTGCATCCATATGGCTTTCTCGGATCAAAATTATTTGTTCATTCATATTAAGAAAATAAACATGTCAGTCATAAAGCTAACACTTCCCCGTTGTTGCCTTCAAATATTTTATATGCATTCACATACCTCGGTTCTAAATTCCTCCAAAGCATCACTTGTAATATCTTGTTGCAGGAATTTCTTGACCGCAACTTCCTACGCAGAGGAAATTTCTATAATGTAACATAAGCAGAATAAAATAAAATAAAATGACAGAAATCATACCCATTCACAGCTAAACTAATGAAGGCTAGGTGGTCTTTTTCTTTAAAAGGAAGCGAGAGGTGCTCTTATGCATTTGCAACAAAGTAATGAAACATTTTTTTTTTCTGACAAGGTAAAAAGGCACAGATTATTCATGATGTTTAATTGTTTATTACGCTATAAGAGCCTGGTATTTGTTCATTACACTGGAACCCATTCTCCAAAAGGTTTAATCTGATTCTATCCTGGACTAATGATAAATTGTAAATACCATGAGACATTTTGGATGGAGTACTTACTGTCCCATGCCATTCTCCTCTGTACACTTCTCCAAAAGATCCTGAAACACAAAAGAACAGAGAATTGGAACAACATTGAAACTACAAGGCAGCATGATTTCACTTTTTAGAACATGTTTTGCGCTGTTTTAAGTCATGGAAATATGAAGAAATTAAATTCAAGAAAAAAAAATGTACCTAGCCCAACACGTTCTCCAAGGGTGATTTCTTCCCATTGGATTTCAAATTCTGAGACATCATCTAGAGCTATCTCAGATCTTGCATTCTCAGTGCCAGTCGACCTGTCAGAGGTCCCTTCAGCTTCCTGAGCCGCTTCAACAGGATTCTTTTCTTGCTCTAGTGCATTACAATGTCCTTCATTTATTTCCGGCTGATCATTACCCCATAAGTTATGTCTATCTTTCTGGATTGATTTATTTGACGAAATTGGCAAGCTAAGCAACTGATGGCTTGGATCTAAGTACCCATATTGCTTGTTGACAGCAGCAGTGGTGGCAACAACTGCAGCAGCAGTTGCAGCTGCGGCAACAGGGACATCAAGTTTAATATCACTGTTAGACCTAGCTGCCGCTACAACCATTGACGATGTGTCGCAGCAGCGGTAACAGGCATTTGCTTCATAATTTGTAATGGATCTTCCTGGAGAGATGCGGATGGTTCATACAGAGGTAACGAAGGAGTTGCATTATCACGAAGGTCTGAGGGATGGTGAATACCCAATCCCTGAACAGGCCTAAGATCCAGAGATGTCCGATACAGAACAATCTTTGTTTGGAGCTCATTATAAGGATGCTGTGGTAATGAAGGATCCTGACCAGCAGTGCCGTGTGATGCGGATTCAAGCTCATTCATTGTTCTTATCATTTCGTCTCTAGTTTCAAAAAGAGATGTGTCATACACAATAAGGTCTTTTGGCTGCTCCGTAGATGCTTCTGAAAACAAGTCAGGT
The DNA here is from genome assembly GCA_001602315.1 of Zoysia pacifica. Taxonomy (NCBI): domain Eukaryota; kingdom Viridiplantae; phylum Streptophyta; class Magnoliopsida; order Poales; family Poaceae; genus Zoysia; species Zoysia pacifica. The sequence goes on from BCLH01003646.1 coordinate 11,241, forward strand.
GGTGGCACAACTCCACTTTCAAGTAATACAGCATGGATCTTTTCAGCCAAATTAGTGTTCTCTTTCGCAGCACTAATCATATACTCTGAGACATCTTTAACTTTCATCCTTCGTACAGCTGGAGTAATGCCAGTTCCAGAAGATGGAGGTGAACTTGATGATGAATTGTTTGATCCGATCGACTTTTCTTTTCCTTTTGCAGCCATGGCGTTGTCTGTATTTATAGATCCATGAGCTATAGGCATATTTTCAGTTATAGATGTGCTGACTGATAGCTCCTCAAATGAACTTGAGGCCCCAGAAATTTCATTTCCAGTCACTCCACATGGACCAAAGTGCCCAGCATCGCTAGCTGCAGATCCTTTTCCAACCAGTTCATTGTCAAAAGAACCATGAACTGAACTTGAAGCTTCACTGAGTGCTGCTATCATCTTTGTTAACATGTTGATCGTCAGCAAATATATTTTCTTCAAATTCTCTACCAAGGCCGACACCGTCAGATGGAATAAGAGTACCAGGATCTGACATGAGATCAACAATGTACTCCCTGCAAACATGTCGAATGTTAAAGGTGGCCACATATTATGAACTTCAGTTTTCCTATTCCCATCACTAACACAAGGGGCTGAAATAAAATTAAAGAAAAAACCTATACTCCGTACAAAATAAGCTTGACCGGTTTGACCCTTGTCCGATTATAATAAGTAGACAGCCCCTGCTGTCAAGTGTCAAGGAATTCATAAGCACAGTACCTTCCATCATTAAATTTCACAATGTTCAAAGCTCCATCATCTGATCCAGTGTACTGCCTTCCTTTAACTAACCGGCGAGGGATATCAAGACTGTCAGCCAAAACCTACATGCGAGAAAGCAGAGATACAGATATAAACAAAACGAAGATCAGGGACAAAAATATTGCGCCTATTGACAATTATGCATTGAACCAACATTTAACGAGTTCAGCTGAGCACAAAACAAGAATAAAGTCAGGTTTTGGCATTTCGATGCTATTAGTTGAACAAGACAAGCAAGATAGTGCTCATGTCAAATATTATACTGAACAAAAGAAGATATCCAATATCAGAATGATTGACATTTACAATAGCATGTCAAGTGCTTACTTTTATGGATAAGCTTCACGATTGGAAAAGGAAATACAGCAGAGAAAGATGCTTATAACGCATTTTGGTACTGACCTTAAAAAGCAGAGCACGGTGACGAGCCAAGCCAGCTCTTAGCCGGCCAAGAGGCATAATTGCACTTCTAATGCTGACTCTCAAAGAACTGCTCACATTCCGGTACTTTAACAGCATACTTTCTGGATCAAAGACTGGTCCACCCATGTAGTTCGAAACTAAATTAGCTAGATTCTGAACTAAAGTGGAACCCACAAACTCCGAATTTTTTGAGCGGAATTCCACAGCCATAATAAATGCCTTCTGCTCAAGTGCAACAAGCTCAGAATCTTGTGCTCTGTTGACCAATACAGCTTCAGTTCTGGCTAAATGTGAAAAAGGTAGAGCTTGTAGCTCCATCAGGGAGGGTATGTTTGACAACGCGGGCACGTCCTCGTTCACACAAATGTCATAGAAACCATCCAAGATTTTGTCGTTGTAGCTTAGGGCATTGAAACTCTCTGAAGCACGAACAAATCTACCATATGAGGCAAGTAAGAAATGGTAAGAGCCACAAAAATGCTGGGTAATGTTTACTTCGTAACAATCTATGATGAAGGATAGGATTTTTTTTTTTGGGCGACTATGAAGGATAGCATCTTATGATAACTGTTGGCTACCTCTAGAGTGCATATATGAGTGGTTGAGTGCATTGCAGATGTACTCATACTAAAGTGCGGGTAGCCATTACACATCGATAAAGCAGCTTGGCTGTTCATGTGCTAGCATAAGTTCAGAAACGAGCATATACCATATTGTGCTAAATTGCATAACTACATTATACGAAGCTCGTCACGCATTCTATTCAGGTTTCGAGTTCAAATGCTATCAGAAAGATGTCACCACGACGATAAAAAATACAACAGATGTTTCGCCAAACTAATACATGAGTATACATAACAAGCCCGATTTCCACTCAACGTTTAACAGCGTAAACATTGCCGAGTGAGATCTCACAGCAACAAGGAGATAATATAGAAGATAAATGGATCAAGATGAGACGATGGAGAGGCTGAGTACCCAGTATCGGAAGGCGACGACCTCCGCGGGGGAGCTCTGGAGCGCGCAGGAGCCGAGGCTGATCTGCTTGGCCTTCTTAAGATTCTCCCGCCTCACCCTATTCTCCTCCTCATCCACCATCCTCTCCTCAACCGACGACGCCAACGCAGCCGCCAACGCCGTCTCCTGACTCTCCTCCACCTCGGCCACCGCCACAGCCGTCGCTGAAGGAGAAGCAGCAGCAGGAGGAGGAGGACGAGGAGCCGGCACGGGAGGCGGCGGTGGCGTCCGCCCCGTCACGGAGCTGAGCCAGCCCAATATCCCTGAACCGTGCTTACGCTCCCCGCCGCCTCCGCCGCCCTTTTTGGAGGGTGGCAGGGGAAGTGCCGCCGGCGAAGAGGCGCCGTCGCCGGCAGAGTCCCCGATGTGGAGCTTCCTGAGAAAGCTCTTCATCCCTCGCCGCCGCGGCTACCGGTCGTGGGGCGGTGGATCCAACATGGCTACGGACGCGGAGGCAGGAGTTGGAGTGCTTGCATTGACCTGCCCGCGAGCAGCCCCGAGCCGCATTAATCTATTCCCGTTCATTGCTTCGCCGGCGGCTACTGCCTCCTCGCTTGCGGCTGCTCTTGCTATTCTCGCGCTCCAACCGCGGCTAGTCTTCTTCTCCCTTGACGAGCTGGCGAGGGGGTGCACGTAATTTATTTGGAATTAGTAATTCTCCTTTTTGCGAGGGTTGGAATTAGTAATCCGGTCAACTGAGGTTGGTAAGGGGTTAGGCTTTGATTGGTGCGCTTGGCTGGCGGCTTGTCACGTTGCAGCTAATGGAATCTGACAAGTGGAGCCACGATCCCTGGGTCCACGAGGCAGTGAGAGGATCATGCGGTCTCCGCGTGACGTAGCCAGAGGCTGCTTAGGGCAAGTGATGAGGACGATGAAAGCAAAGCAAACGCCTCGGAGTCGGACCCGCCCGGTGGGGCCACTTGGATCGAAGTCGACGGCCTACCTGGGACCGTCCGGTGCGTTATCTGATTGCCGGTGGGTAGGGTGCGCTGCGACCTGACGCGGTGCGAGCAGGCAGCACAACTTGACCAATGGCGCCGCCAGGCTTTGGCCCTCTGGTATTGGAAGTCGTGCGCCCACCACCATGTGGGGCCACGGATCCGGTTTCATATTTCAAGGGCCCACGTGGCATTGAGAGGACCGAGTCCAGTGCGCGCGCGGGCTGCAGCAGTATTGCCGATCGCGTAGGTCCCTCGCTGCACCCATGACGGCGTACGTGCGCGGGCGGGTGACTGGTGGCTGCGTGTGGCGGGACCCACCTCGCACAGCCCCGAGCGGTGGGGCCAGCCTTGGACGGGCAGAAGTCTTCGGTGCGATTTTTCATGCCGTACCGGTAACGAACTCTTACGAGTACTGTGCTCAAATTGCACGCGGCCAATGGCGAAGGTAGAATAAAAATCGTAGTGGTGTCATGTTACTCATGTAGAGAAATTTCATATTATCCTAGTGCCATGACACCGCCCTTACTTTGCACTGTATATGCGGCTACTAGTAGTTTTTGATTCGTCACGTTTTCATCAAATCCTATAAAAAATGATTTCCATGAAAATTATGGTTCTAAAGGAGTCTTAAATATAGTTGCCTTGTTCCCTTCTTAAGTTGTGTTCTTCCAGTTTTTATCTTTTTTTAAAAAAAAAATCTTCAAGTTCATATTCTACTGGACATCACGAGACTTCAGCTGGACTGAAAGACTGATTCAGCCTGAACTGATCGATTTGACAAACGACACATTTTCTAAGGGACAGAACATAGAGAGCGTAGAAACGACAATGTGCGACAGAACCTGAGACTTGTTTTAATTAAAGCATTGCTAAGAAGGGAACAAAGTTTGGAGTCTGATAGGAGTAGGAAGCTTCGTGCGGGGAGCAAACACGAGGAGCTCTTTGTGAGTTGTGAAACGCGACAGATTCTTAGCAGACTGGCTACGAGTAGCAAGCAGCTAGCATGGGAGGGATCGAAGGCACAAGTTGCACAAACAAAACACGATTAGATTCGAGTTCCGTGTTGCGCGTCCACTTGGTTTGGAGGACAGACAAGTTGTGATGTCCAGTAGGGCCAAGGTATTCTTGATCCTTATTTGAAAAAGTAGATTGTAGATCCTCAATTATTCTAGAACCCAATTAAAACACGCAACAGGTAGAGAACTGTGGCAGAACCGCCTCAAAATACTGGACGGCTCGTCTAAGATCGATATCGGGTGATATTGAGCAACAATACCTAAATAGTACAACACGAGTGATAACATAAAATAGAAAACCGATTAAGTCTTATAATAAAGTTCAAGTAGTCCTAAAAGAGATAAGTTTAAAAGAGAGTTTAAAACATAGCGAAAGTGACATAGAAGAGGTACGACGGTCTTCTATTATAAAACATATTTTGTCCTAAAACATGCTTCACTCCTCGCGACCAAAGTTCGGTAAAGAGAAAACTAGTTCACAGGACCAATTCGCAGGAGCCTCACCTTCCCACACTTATTGGTCGCAACAGCTACACCAGCTACTTGCAGGAAGAGCTACACGCAAAAAAAAAGGAAATAACAAACCGTGAGTACTAATTGCTCAGCAAGTTTTACCCGTCAAAATTAGCTAACTACCGCATGAGAGGCTGACTCAGAGAATAGCTATTTGCATAAAACATGACAATAACAGCGAATCTTTACTTTCAAGTTTTAGCAGCTAATTAAGTACAAGGAAGAATAAAATTAATTTGCACTATCATTTACTACAATTATGGTTGCCAAACAATTACCCATAAGTAAGCAAACAAATCATATTATCATTATTGTTAGTCTAGTTATTACTATGACATGACACAGTGAATAATTGGTACTCGTTACTGTGAGGGGCAGTGATTATAATCGATTTACACTAGCTGAAAAAAACCTGAAGTACACGACACGTACGCACTTCTCAGAAGCCGCACGTGACCACCTTTCGCTCAACCCATAGGGCCAGTCCGAACAGGCGCACCTCTCCCGAGCACAAAGTCCTCCATGCGATCACCACGTAGGACATATGGTTAGACACAAGGCTCTCCTCCACCGTCGTCAAAATAGAGGTGAGGGTCGTCCAACCACTACGGTATTTTGTTACATTAGTTTCTTTTGTCCATGTCTCTAGTATGTATTCGGTATGTTCAAACTTGCTCAACAGGGTCACACTCAAATCGGTCCTTAACCGACATAGACGGGGCTACCACCGCGAAGGCCGAGCCTTCTCAATCTCTCCTATACTCTATCCCCGCCCGATCTCAAGTTTATCCAATTGTGGTATAAAATCAATTCTATAGCTCGCGAGTGAGGTTTCTCGTTCACTCGACTTCTACCGTATTTTAGAACTCATAGCCTAGCTTTACATCGAGTTATCTGTAGCAATATATACTTAATAAAGGTAATTGGCACTATCATGCATTCTAAGATTTTAAACAACTCCTACAACTTAATACATAGTACATTAGCTATATAATGCATAGTGATAAAATAAAAATTTAAAACAGGATTAATATACCGAGGCTTGTCTTCGGTTTGCTATGAGTTAGCACAAACAAGAGGAAGGTCTTCAGCGACGGACGACTCCGGAAAGATCAGCGCTAGATCTTGGTCTTCCGCGACGTTTTCTAAATGTGTGAATGATATGCGAGAGCGATTAGTTATGCACCTAATGATATCTAATATTTTATTTGTCATCGCATGTGATAAAGATGCTCACATGCGATGATAGGCTCAAGAATGTATCTGGCAAGGAGGAATATGCGATGATATGATAAGAAAAGTATGATGATGATTTCATGAAAAGGAACTTTATTGGACCAAGGTCCTGCTGGAATTTATAAGAAAATGTTTCTAAAATGAATTCCTATATTATACTAAATAGTTTATAATATAGAAGATTAATTCTAAATTTTCTTAATATGGTTCCTAAAGGCATAAATCACAAATTTAGTTGCTCAAAATACTAATAAAACTATAACTAATTTCTAGACAAGTTATACAATATATTATTAAACTATAAATTTATAAATAATTAATCTCCAACTAATAGTAAGTAATTATTTAAAAATAATATATAAGTGTATAAATTCTAAGTAATTCTATGATGATATATATTACTTAATAGAACATAATTATGTATTTTTCACATTTTAATATGCAGGAAAAATGATGATACGAATGTATGTGCAAGGTACTTTATTTAATTATTAGAATTAATTATAGTGTAGAAAATGCAACTTTGAAAGTTCTAAATTACTCTACATGATAAGAGGATTTCAATGGTATATTATTTGTAATTTTTGGAGTTCATATGAATTTTCTATGGTTTTTACAAGTTTCTACAAATTTCTGCATAAGGAATAAATAATTTCCAAGATTATTCTCCTCCGTGAGCCACGTGTCGACCTACGGTCGCAGCCGCACGGAAGCGCGCTGGAAACAGCGGCCGCACGGGATCGATTCACGTAGCCGCACGGGATCCGGCGACTGGCCGAGCTGGCCGAGCTCGGCCATGGCGCGCTCACCGGCGTGCGGTGTTGCCACGTCGAAGGCAGCTGGCCAGTGGTGTTCGCGGCAGAATTTTTGAACCGCCGTGGTCGTCGACAGCAGGGGAGTTCATTGGGGTGGTTGCCGGCGTAGGGGACTCACCGGAGAAGCACGACGGCGACAAGTGACTCGGGTGGAACTTCGGTCGCGTCGCGTCGGCGCTACAGAGGACGAGAGCTTAAGACCCTGGCTCCTAGAGCTTGGCCAGAGCAAGGGGAAGACCAGCGTCGAGGTTCTCATAGACGGAGAGGGCCGGAGATGAGAGTTCACCGGTGAGGTGTCGCGGTGCACATGAGCGACGGCCGGAGAAGCCCGAAATCCCGACAAGCTGCACCTCTATTTGCCACAACTTTGGACCTGAAGATGCGCAAGCTAGTGAGGAGTTCACAGTTGCAATTAATCGAGAGGAAACCACCGGAGCTCACCGGCTTGGGTAGAAAGACGGCCGGTGGTCCAAGAACTTGTGAAATTGGGGAAATTTGGATTTCGGTTGCCGTAGCTCAGGGATGGAGGAAGCACTGCGGTGGGAGGTGGAGGATGGGGCAGTGCACCCGCTCACCGAGGATGGAGGCTGGAACGGCGCCCGACGGTGGCTCCCCGCGGAGAATGACGTGCTCGGTCGGGGAAATGCGGTGAGCGCGAGCGAGAGACAGGGAGAGCGAGACAGAGACGGCCGGAGGTCTCACGGGGGAGGGACACGGGGCTAGGGCGTGTGTCCTTCACACCTCACGTGGGACGTCGTGGCCGCCTGCATGCGCAAGGAGGAGCGCGAGGCGCGGGCGCGGTTGGAGAGGAGAAAGAAAGAGATATGGCGGGCTGACAGGCGGGACCCGCGTCCTTTTTCTTTTTCCCGATTTTCTCGGATTTTCAGTGCACACTTCTGTTTTAATCCAAAAGCATGACTTCCCGAGCTCTAAAAGTTCTGAAATTTGGTAGGCTGGTAGATATTTTGAAAAGGAACAACTTTTATTTTGGGCATAAGTTCAAAATCAAAATAAATAAAATGATATTAAATTTTGAAGACAGGTTAGCTTTTTAGAGGAAATAAATTAGTTGAGCTTTTAAACCTCAAATTAAAATTTTCCAAAAACTTCTAAAATTCAATTGGTTGCCAGAAATTTCAAGAGAGATTTTTGTTTCACAATATTTCATTGAAATTTTTGAGCTCACGTTTTGAATTTAAAATTTTAAATTTGGGACCAATTTGAAACTAGGTTTAAATTCCTTCGAGCTCAGATTTTCGAGAATTTCGAATTCGAATGGAGTGGCCTTAATATTCGTAAACACGACATGTTACAAGAACGCTACCCATACCTATTCGGCCTACATGTTAGGATTGTTTGTCAGGTAAGCAGGCATGCGGAGACAGACAAAACTTTTCTTTGCCTATTTTTGTATTATATACGTGTTTGAAATGATTGGGTATGATTTTATTGTGCACCTCTAGTTGAAGCAGTATATTTTAAATTTATTATTTAATAAATAGAAGTATAGTTGCCTTGACATAAATGATAAAGTTACATAAACATATACTCCGGTGTCAAAAACAAGTTGTTGACATACTTTTTAAAGTATAAGTGTGACCCTTGTTATCTATAAAATATTTAATAAAAAGTAGCATCGGTACATTTTTAAGAAAGTATTTTTAAAACAAATTATTTCTAATTTTGTAACTTAATAAATTTTAAAATTATTTTTAATTTATATTGGCAATGTTTGATTAAAACATTGCGTTCAGAGCTACTATATTTTTTAGACCGGAGTTGTAAACGGAAAAAAATTGAATCTTAGTTCTCATAGTAATCAAGGAGTATTTTTAGGAGATAAAACAATTTAAGTTATCTAAATATATATTTTTATAACATATAAAAGTTTTTAATTGTAGCATATACTTGCAAAAGAATTATATTTGAAGGATCTATGTATAAGATTTTGAATGTTGAAAAGACAGGACACATATTTTATATTTTGTTAAGGACTTAAATGCAAAACTATCCAGAATTTTTGAATCTAAAAACTATCCACGATTGGTGGAAGGATAGAGTTGTACTTTATTTCTAATTTTATGAAGGCTCTAAAAGCAAGAGCTACAGAGATATATTCAACTCTTTGTGCACTAGAGGATTGACAACGTCTGAACCTGAAAAAGCTAAGGTGATAGTACGGCTGTTCATGCTTGCTTTCGTCGAGTAGAAGCACGTTTCTATATTGAGCGAGGAAAAAAAATTTATCTTTTTTCTAATATCCACTGTTAGATTTTAATCTGACGACTAATATTTTTTAGGGTGACTCGAGCAAAGAACTGTCACAGGACAGCGTGTGAACCTAACAAAGTCAGGGCGATGGCACGGTCATTCGTGCCTGTTCTCGTCGAGTAAAAGCACGCTTCTATATTGATCGAAGAAAATATTTTTTTTCTCTTTTATAATATCTATTATTAAATTTTAATTCGATGGTTAATACGTAACGCACGAGGTTAAGAAAACAAAGATTCCCAACTTTCATCATGCCGGATAACAGGGGCCCGCCTGTTGCATTCCACCTGGGCTAATTCCCGGCCTAACTCTGAACGCCCCCCGCCGCTGAGCCGTTAACACAGTGAATTCCCTTTCATTTGAACTTTTGTATTTCGGCCGCCCTGTTACTCCATCGTGGAAATTGGGCCAAAAATAAAATGGGCCAAGTGGACTGCTGTGGGTTTCTTTTTAACTTTTCCCTCAATTCCTTCTAGAATTTCGGATTTTTTTCCCTCCTGTAGCAGATTTGTTGGATGCTCAGAATTAATGCAAGAAAATGGGATACCACGTTGATATAATTTTTTAAATTTAAACTTTTGTTTCTAATGTTTTGTCCTAATGAATCCAATGTTCAGTTGTTACAATGATGAAAATCAATTGTTCTAAGAATAAAAATCAATTGTTTCAAAGTAAAAAAATAATAATTATTCTAGTAAGAAAATAGACTGTTTCAAATATTTGGATGGATGCAAGCATGAGCCTATCCTAAAGAAGAATGAATAAATAAAATAAAAAGGTAATATATTTTAAAATAAAATAGAAAATAGAAGGGATCTGAGATAAGAGAATAAATTAGCTGGTAAAACATACTCCGTAAAAACAATACCCAATGCACACGAAAGTCAGAAAGAAAAACTTGTCTGCGATGTATAAAAGTAAAAAAGAAAGCCTGAATAAAAAAATAAAAAGCGCGGGAGGTGGGGGTGATCAGGATGGTCTATATTCACCACGTGGAAATTGGGCCGTGCATTCAGCCTCTATCTACCGACTACCGTTGAAGCAAGCAATCCCAATGGCTATGTGGCTTCGTTTACCAGCTGAGCGAAACAAGCCCACGGCCAACAAGAGCGTCTTATTCAAAAAGTTTTGATAAATTTTATATATTTTTGATATAATTTGATTTATCATTTGAGTTATTTGAATCACAACTTAAAAGTTTACACATTCGAGCAAATTTTTTGAATAAGACGAATAGTTAAAGTTAAGTTTAAAAGTTAAAGACGACATCAATTAAAGATCGGAGAGAGTACATCCAATCCAAAAATTTTTTTTATTAATGTAGCCATTCCAAAATTTCCAGGCCTCCATCTCATCTTGCAATACATTCTGTTTGAAACATCATGAGTGCAATGGTGTGACCGATTCCATCGGCAACTTAGAACCCAACTCTGTTTGTTACGGGGAGAGAAACAAGAATAAGTCAAGTGTGAACACCTCATTTTATAGACATCACTCCTGAACTCGTGGCGGCCGTTCGAAATGCGCCAGATTTATAGTAGCCGCTCTCTTTTTTTTTTTTTTTTAGAAAAAGGATTCAGGCCAAAGCCACGTCATTAGCGTTGGTACGTATTGGGATAGCGCGAGTCGATCAACCGGGCAACCGTTCCAGCCAGCACGTCCAACGGATCAGAAGCGATCGAGCGATTATTAAAAACCAGAGTTGGTTAGGGGTGCAGGATTAGGAATTGACCGGCCGGGGTGAACGAGTCATCGGTCATGCATGATAAATTTATTTGCTCCAATAACTGTTTTTGTATTATTTTGTGCGTGCAGAAGTAACAGAACAATAGTGAGTTCAGCCTCAGCTTCTAGTGGTGAAAGCTCTTTTTTCCTTGACTTCATCAGGATTCATTCTAAAAACATTGGGCATTCAAATTTCTGTCCTTGGTGCATGCTTAACGTCTATAAACTGTTTCTTCACTTTAGTGAATATAGGGTAAAAACATCTGTTGTTTTCACTTAGTCAGAATTTTTCTTCCTGAGAGTATCACCAATGTTGGTTCGATGTTTAAGCACGGACGTGGATTTTTTTTTTTGTTCGTACTTCATGTATGGTTCGAAGGCTGCAGTGTTGGTTCACTTTGGTGGGACCTACGTGCAAATAAAAAAGGTTAAAAAGATAGCAAGATTGCTCCTGCGCTAGCCATCACGCTCTGCACAAGTAACTGGTTGAACCATTCTCTCTTCTTCGCTGCTAACTTGCCGTATTTTATATCCAATGGTTCGGACCAAGTTCAAGCGACGAACCAAAGAATCTTTTTATCACGGTTCGGTTCCTCCAACGTTGAAATCGAACCATACTCTATCTCCTCACTCCTCATGGTTCGGTTCCAGACAACGTTGCGGATGCTCTGAGTGTATTATCTAGGAGTATAAGTTTTTTCAAATTAGTCAAGAGGGTAAAAAACATGTGAAATCTTGGAAAATATGCTGGTCTTACATTACTTTCATCAAGAAATGGAGGTGGGCAATATACATGAAATTTCAGGCATCTAATGCAATAACTTCACCAGCTATTATTGCTGCTGTTGCTGACTCCCTTTGTCCTGTTGACACCTTATGCTCTGAAAAGATTGAAAAGTTCTAGCATTCTAATTTCATGCCTAAAGCTGGGGAATTAAATTGAACGGTAATCTATGGATAACACTGAATGTTGATGCTCTATTTCTTTGAATATTACTACATGTTGATGCGTCCGCTGTCACTAGGAATTGGATTTAAGTTCTTTGACTTTTGGAGGTATGCGTGACTAAACTCCATGCTGAAGAAGTTTCTATGTTTGAATTTGGATATTAAAAAACGGCCTATATATATTGCTGGTAGCCAATTCCGTAGGCAATATTCTAGTTGTTTTTGAACGGGTCCTGCTGCTGCATCAGTTTAAATGTTTAGTGTGACTGCTGTTGCATCAATCTGAGACGTGAAAACGAGAAATTTCTAGTCCCTCAGTTTCAGGTCATGGCAACTGTAGCTAGCCTAATTATTCTGCAGTTTATCGTGCCACCGTTTTGAATCGGAGGTGTAGCTAGTCTACAGCTTCTTCTACCTTTTCAACATTCCATATCCTACGGTATATCACAGGTGATGATGTGCGTTACGCAGTCGCTGTCTGAGATACTTACTGATGTCAACTGACGATCCATGACGGTTATAGTCATCTCTGCCTGTTTGTCAAACGATACTTTTTGACTACCTGGTCACTTCCCAGCATATCCCAATGTTTGTTTGAGTGATTGTGACAGCTAATCCACCCCCGGAGAATGTTCTCCCAACAAACCACGCAATCCTATCCCTATCGCACGTGTACATAAAAGCAGCAGCAGCAGCAGCAGCAGAAAGGTCAAACCTCTTGGTTTATCAACAAATTAATACCAATTTTGTTTCTTTTTAACTTCACGCATAATTAACTTCATCAAGTGTAACTGCCCCATCTAGAACATACTGTATCTCCCTTTTACAGTGTGAACCAATGTTTGAGCCTCACCAGTCACTATTGTAGGAGTAATCACTTCGCTTAGCCTTACTGCGAGTGCTTAATTATTATCCCGTGCCTCACATTTAATCAGCAGACAAATCGTCCTAAATTTCTTAATTTCATATGTCTGTTTTGGTATTAGAGTAGCCACAACATAATTCAATCTTTCCCCAATGAACGCTGTGCAAACCGCATGACCCAGTCTTATACTGGTTTGGTGTTATTAAAAGTCTAGACCAGGAGACCAAATGGAGTATGCTTTTTGACTCCCTGACTCCAGGCCGAGCACGGCCGTGACCATGGAGTCTCGACGACGGCGACGGGGCTAGGTTGATACTTCGAGCATGTCTCTACTCCACCAAACCACACCTATCACCAACCTCCGCGGCCTGGCTATAAATATCCGCTTCTTCCCCCTCCTCGCCCCACACTGCTTCTTCTCCCTCCAGCACAGCCACAGTAGTCCACCTGCCTCCTCCCGCCGTCCACGGCTCCACCTACTCCCGCACCTGTCGCCACCCCTCGCCGCGCCGTCGCTCATCCGACTCACGCACCTCTAGCAGTAGCTAGCACTAGCAGTCGGCGAAATCTCCGTTGCTTCGCGAGGAGGCGGCGTTCGCCAAGATGATCGCGGGGTCCGCCTTTTACAACGTCATGACGGCCATAGTGCCGTTGTACGTGGCCATGATCCTCGGCTACGGCTCCGTCAAGTGGTGGCGGCGCTTGACGCCGGAGCAGTGCTCCGAAATCAACCGCTTCGTCTCGGACTTCGCCGTGCCGCTGCTCTCCTTCCACTTCATCTCCACCAACAACCCCTACACCATGAACCTCCTCTTCATCGCGGCCGACACGCTGCAGAAGGTCATCGTCCTCGCTCTGCTCGTCGTCTGCAACTGCCTCTTCCGCCGGGCCAGTCTCGAATGGGCCATCACCATCTTCTCCCTCTCCACTCTGCCCAACACGCTCGTCATGGGCATCCCGCTTCTCAAGGGCATGTACGGTGACTTCACAGGCAGCCTCATGGTCCAGACCGTCGTGTTCCAAAGCATAATCTGGTACACGCTCATGCTCGTCATGTTCGAGTACCGCAGCGCCAGGAACCTCATCGCCGAGCGGTTCCCCGACGAGGCCAGCTCCATCACCGGCATCGCCGTCGGCCTCGACGTCGAATCGTTCGACGGTCAGAATGAGACCCTCGAAACCGTGACCGAAGTCAAGGACAACGGCGGCATATTCGTAACCGTGCGGCGCTCCAATGCGTCGGGCTCGGACATCGTCGACAAATCCTCGCACCGGTCCATGGGGCCCTCCTGCAGCGCCACGCCAAGGCCAAGCAACCTCACCAACGCCGAGATCTACTCCCTGCCGTCATCGCGGAACCCGACGCCGCGGGTTTCCAGCTTCAACAGCACCGGGCGAAGCTCCAGTGTCGCCGCCGGCGACGCGTTAGGGCTGCGCACTGGCGCGACGCCCACGTCGTCCATCGACGAGGAGGACGCAGTCAATGACAGCGAAAGTAGCAGCTTTCCACACGCTGGCTGTTCCAGTTGACTCGTTGAGCTCCTGCTTGCGCACTGTCGGTCTAACCTACTTCATCTGTTCTTCGACGCTAGTTGCAGCAGCGGGGAGGAACGACAGGAGCGAGGAATACGTGGAGCAGGACTATTTCAGCTTCGGAAACAGGCGCGTGGCGGAAAGAGACGTGGAAGCGGGGCACGAGATGGTGAACCATGAACAGGGGAAACCCGGCGTGGCAGAGCCCACGGCGATGCCGCCGACGGGCGTGTTGATGAGCGCCATCCCGGTCACGGTATGGCGCAGGCTCATCCATAACCCCAACACCTACTCCAGCGACATCGGCCTCATCTGGTCGCTCTTCTGCTTCAGGTAACCTGCTACAATCCCCGTCGACGGCGTCAGCGAAGTTCATCGACGGGTGTTCGATTCAGTCATTCACAGACCTGTCCCGTCTCTGATGGCAGGTGGAACATCGAGATTCCGGCGATCATCCTGTTAATAGTGGAAATTGGCATTATTAGCTGATTCGGCTTTTTTTTAGTTGGTTAGTGAAGCAGCCGGATTAGTTGCATGTATTCTAATTAAATTCGGGTTATTCGTGTGTTTAGTTGCAGACAATGGTGAGTGGGTGCAGCCTGGAAGATAATGCACAACAGCATGCAAGATGCCACGCTCAAGAAATCTGGAGTCTAACACGGTATTTGCCAGGAGAAAAGATACGTGCATGGTTGAGGGATAAAAATTTAGGAGGAGAGATAGTCACGTAGAGCTGAAAAATAGGATTAGTAGTTAGATCCGTTTGGCAAAAAAAAGATCACATGGAGCTGAGAAATAGGATCAGTAGTTAGGTCTATGGAGAGTTGTTTAAGTTAGTTTAAAATCTGTTTCTTAGAGATTTAATAAGTTCTATATAAATAGGATAGGGAGGACGTGATAAAAACCAGAACTATTATTCCATTCATTATTTCAACTTATTTTCGTTTTGCTTCATT
>BCLH01003647.1:0-20699 GCA_001602315.1 Zoysia pacifica
TGCCGTACGCGTTTTTAACCGTCGCGGTTAGGGATGCCGCGGCGGCGACCCCCGCTAGCTGGTCGGTTCCTCAGGTTTCGGGATTTGGTTATTTGAAGAGGGGTTTTGAGGTAAATGTTGAACTGAGGCAGGCGCATTGCATTGCGCGGCAGTTCAGTTACGGTCAAAGAAACACGTCACGTGTACGTTTTCGTTCGGGCCCTTGTCAAATTTACATCTTCGTTTTTTTGGGATTTTGAAGGGAGCCTGCCAGCGCCTGACAGCCGAACTTTACCGGGAAAACTTATGATGGCTTTTGAACAGAATAAAGTGCTGCTTACATCTTTACTACTCCTAGATGAGCCTTTTCTCCGTTGTGGTACCACACGGCACGTGAGCTGCGGTATTTTGCTGGAATATTTACAAGTTACAAATGCTTTCAAAAAATTACAAATTTCTGCTGTGAATTACAAGTTCAGCCACAAATAGCGTAACAGTTTGGCTTTGAAAATACAGCAATTTCGTCTCTTGAAGGAATGTTGAAATTTTTGTAAAGGGCAGTAAAGGATATTTTTGACAATTTTCAGCTAAATAAAATTGGTTTATAAGAGAGAAATGAAGGAAGAATAGAAGGGCAAGGGAATAACTCGAGGAAAAAAAATTGTTCAGAAGATCTTCGCGGCGCAAGATCTTCGTTGAGCGATTTAGAAGTAAAGTGATGATGGTGCCCATAAGCAACTTGTGCAGCACCTAACAACATGGACCCAATATGCATTGACCACGTTTTTTAGTTGTTATGTGGTTTTTTTAGCTGGCATTAATTGACTAGTTGTTTTGTTATGTAGTTTTAGCTGTTTTCAATCAACCAATTGTTTTCAAAAAATACAAAGTATATTATCTGCATGATTTTTTTTTCGAGTTTGAATCCTTCTCTTCAAGACAAGCTCAAGACATTTTACTTACATATAAGTCTGAGAATACGTAGACATCTCGTTCATTTCTAAGGTATGATGATGTTTGAATTGCGTCGGAACTTTGCCATGCCAAAAATTCATAAGAGTCACAATCATTTTGGCCATTGTTTGGTTCACTGTCAAACTTACGACGCGAACAATCAAATGTCCTGCAGTTCATTATTGCATCAGTGACCTAAGTTAACAAGTTAATTGTATGTTTAGTTCTAGTTTTTACGATTTTCATATTTGATCTTAATTTTTCAAAGTGAAGCTGTCGTTTGACCCTGATTTCTAACACTGTTAGCAGCAAGATTTTTTAATAATTTAAAAAATAGAAAATCATTAGATAATGAAGATCATGAGAAAAGGACAGAACTACTCTTCGCTGTTGAAATTTTAAAAGATAAAGTATATTCGAATTGTTTTCAAAACATTCAAATTTTTTACTTAAATTACATTAAAAATACATTTAATTATTGTTGAATTTTTCAATATGCTATTAGATTTTTTCTACAAAACAAATCAATTGTGCAAAATAAATAAAAAATAGGATCAATAGTGAAAGGGGCAAAGATGTCTTTTTTAAATAAAACTTAACACCGTCAAGTGAAAATAACAGAGTAGAGTCAATTTTATTATTTATTTTAAAAAATCAAGATCAAATCAAACGTACAAACCCTACATCAAACATACAATTAGCTTCTCAAACAGAATTAGTTATGCAAATGACCTTTTTTTATATCAAAATTTAACAAATTTTTCACAGACATTTTGTTGGTCAAACTAGTAATTGGCAGGTGCCCAACTATTGGCATCAACTTGTCAGCCCGAAATTTCACCATACAGACCTCGTAACCAAAGAGGAGGAACAAAAAAGTGGGTAAAGCAGAGCAAATCTATAGCTTAAGTTTGTTTTCCAACTTCAACTTATGGCTACAGTATAAAAGATTTCTTATATGTCTTGAGTTGAAGCCAACTAAAAAAACCGTAATAGACGGAGCATTACATTCAGTTTGGCATCCCAGCTCCTGTGGCCATCTGGGTCCTTCCCTGCAGCTTCTGTCCTGCGGGCTGCAGGTACATTTTTTGCAAAGTCAGGGAGACAAGTCATCCGAAGTAAGAAACGCAGTATGAGTCGTGGCAGTATCACGCCGCCATCATGAGGGAAGACGGACGATGGTGTCGTTTCGTTGGCGTGACAGCACAACAAACGACGGTATCAGATCTGAATGATCCGTCTCTCTCTCTCTCTCTCTCTCTCTCTCTCGCGCCTGGCAAGCATGTACTACGTGGCTTATACAAAGCGAACGTGTAGTGTCTTCCTGTCTTGTTTGTGTGTCGCTATTTGGCCGCCGAAAATTCAGCTAATGCTTAGTACAGTATATGCATAAACACAGAGCTATTATGATTTTACAAAGAACAACAGGCCTGGTTTCTGGACTGAAAACATACGTGTAACTGGGCCACATGCTGCGTTTGGAACTAGGGTTGTGGCCCAATAAAAACGACCATATCGTGTCCCAACTGATAAAATGACAGAATTTTAAGTTTTCAGTAGAAACCTGACTTCGAGACCGGAACAAAATTTGATTATAGCCATACATGCTATAGACCTGCTCTCAGTGTTTCACCACACTGTTGTCCTAAACATCATTTCACTTCTAGTAGCATACAAGCAATCCAAGGTTTCAGTAGCAAAATTTCTAACTTTGCTCAAGAGTCAAGACACGTAAACAGGCAGTTAATACTGAACAGAGGGTTCCACATCTGCTCAATACACATATCACAAGGGCCGACTTAGATGTGCCTGATTAAATTCCATGACCAGTAAACCATATTAATTAATCTCGTAGCTTCGTCTTACAGGCTACTGCCGTCAAGCAGTGTAGCATATCCTGCGCGACAAGCCAGTAGCTGAAAGTTGAGAGAGCTATTCGGATCAAGGCTGGCTGCTGGGCAGCTTGCTGAGAATCGAGTGCTCCGGCTTGTGGTCGCACTCGAAGTCCAGATGAACAAATGCCCGCTCGACCTCAGGGAGTTCCTCGATCTTTATTTGAAGTGATTCGCCAATGGCGTGTGCCTCCTTAAGTGGCAAGTCCTCAGGGAGCTCTATGTCAACCTGCGAACAGTCCATGGACCATATGAGATGGTGTTTGCAGTTATAAGGAACATGTTATGAGGTAGCGTTTGAATATTATCACTGAAGTGCTGAATTCATATACCACTCATTGAATTTTTTTTTAAAATAATAGCATTCATTTGTAAAACTACCACTCCCTGTATGTAGTTGTTAGGAAAAGCATCATGCTCCTATTTTATTTTACCTTTATAAACTATCACTGCAGGTCAGGAAGAAGTTAAACTACTGTATACAAAGAACTCAGAAGGAGACAACTGAAATCTACTACTAAAACAGCAACATTATCTTTAGGTAGGGCGAAACACGTAGTAGTTAGCAAGAACATGGTAGTTGATACAGTTCCATCACCAAGGGATGTGAATAGATATGTAAAGATAATGTTAAGCTCCTAGTTTATTTGTCTGGTAAGACGAGAGAGTACGACAAAATCAAGGGTCAAGAAAAGAAAATGAGCTTGGATCAAGAAAAAAACGATGAGATACTAACCTCAACAAAATAAAGCACCCCAAAGGTGTATGCCCGAACTGTATCAACACGTTTAATTTGAGGGTGATGTCGGATGGCCAGATATGTCAACTTCTGAAGCATTTCTGGAGGAGCCGATTCACCTACGAGTGAAACTGTAGAGGACAGAACAGTTAATAACATGTTGGAAGGGTGTTACTTTCATTTTAGAGTTGATTCACATACTATTTTAGAGCAAGCATTGGTTCGAGTTACTTTCATTTGCAATGGCGAAAGGTCTCCAAATACTTTATTATTAAAAGTCATTCATTTCTAAAATAGTGTGTTTTGAATATACATATATAAAACTGCTTTCTTGTCGCAACATATTATAAGTAAGATTGCATTCTTTTTGTGAGTGCAGGTACTGCTGCATGAGCCAAGGGTTAGTTGAACAAGTACACAGACCTGCATTTTCCCACACTGTTCCAGACCAATTTGAAATTGTGTAGATTGCAAGGACAATTGCACCGACTGGGTCGATCCACCAGTAGAATTTATCACCAAGGACAGCAGCAGCCAAACCCACAACATTTGTAACAACATCAAAGTAATGGTCCTGTCAAAATGAAAATCCATCACAACCCCTGCATAACTATGTTAAATTGTTGGCTCAGAAGTATATATTGGTACAAAGTTGAGAAATAGAATAAGATACAAACCTTAGCATAAGCACGGACAATCTTGTTACCAGATGTTCGGCAATAGAGCCATAGCGCTAGTTTCACCACTGTTGCAAAGATCATGATTGAATATAGCCACAAGAGTTGTACTGGATTCAGTTTGTCTGGAGTCTCATTCACTATCAGTTTTTCAACAGCTTGAATAAATACTTGGAAACCTGGAGATGCAACAGAAAGTAAGAGACATAAGTAGGGTACATTCTTTGATCACACATGCGTGTCGAGTTTGAACAGAATAAGGAATCAAAAAAGGGATGTGGTTCAGTTTTATAAATAATCCTGTTTCAAGAAATGCAAAGCATACCTAATGTGGCCATAACAGCAGCAAAGATGATAATGCCGACTGGTTGTACCCTAAGTTTTCCAATAGGATACTTGTAGACATTGATGCTCTTCATTGATAGATGTGTGAACCAAAGGATACCACCAGCCATGAGGTCAAGCAATGAATCCAGTGTTGAAGCAGCTATAGCAATTGATCCACTTTTGATTGTAGCGTATATCTGAAGAAACCAAAGAAGTGTAATCAGCCTAGCGAATTCAACCGTAGGGCTTGCAAATGAAAGGAAATCTGAACCTTTAAGGCCAAGAGAATGATGTTTGCGTAGTTTGAAATTTTCATGGCAAATTCACTTTGAGTTTGCTCCTGGAGATCATCTTCCTCATTGATTACATTGGACTCTTCTAGCGAATCAACTTCCTCGAACGACCTCAATGTGGCAAATTGTTTCTCATAGTACTCCCTCTCTCCTACATAATCCCAAAGTGTAACAGTGTAAGCTTATAATGATAAGTGGAACACACATACCATATAGTGAGAGATTATTAGCTCTTATCCTACATGTGGATCATAGAGAACTGTGTGTTAAAGTAGAAAAAAAAAATGACGCTCTGACTATCATCACTAAATTGTGGATTTGCCAAACCATTTTTAAGGAAATGGCATGAGATATGAGGAAACAATCTATCTTTTCAAGTGAAATATTTCGATTCAGAATTTACTGAAATGTAACAGGAGTAGAAAATTAATTAGAGTAAAGAAAGCTATCAAATTATGATGATTTACATAAACAAAAAAATTACCATTTCCCAGAAACGACAAGAGAAGGTCTAAGACAGTTACTTTGGTAAATTCAATCAACATAAAAATTTAATTCACTCGTTTGAAACAGAGAGTGAAGAAACATATAAAGTTTCATCATAAACTGATAAACTGCATAAACTGATTGTTTTGCATACAAATTGGAACCCTTTTTCTAATAATAGCAGGCAGGTCATACTTCAATGAGGAAAAGTCAAAATTCTCCACGGTCTTGCAAATATATTCGGGAAAATAGGTGCCATAGGAAGATCCGTAGCATCATGACAGTCACATAGATATGGGCGTTTAAAATCAAGGCTGCTCTCTCCCTTTGCCATATGGCACTTTGTATTCAATCCACAGACAAAGACAATACAAAGATCAACGAGAGACAGGCGAGCGCAGACCATAAAAAAATGGAAAGAGGAGAAGATGCAGGCAAATTTAGCGATCACAGCTCAGTTTCATCAGGTAAACAGTGTGCCACGCCATATGCTAAGGAGTAGTACGTGTTAATCCGTTAAAATTCTTTAGCTGCCTGCTCCAGAACACGAGAACCAATGTTATCCTGAAGCATTTGAAACCAGGACCATCCCAAGACAGCAAACACATACGAAAAGCTGGGACTGTTCCATCTTAAAAGTGAGAGGGTAATCCTAGAATCTAAGAAAAGCGTGAAAAGAATCATGGACCAATGAGTGAGCCATCCCCAAAAGAATCAAATTATCCCCGACAGTTCTGGAATCTGGGATCAGAAACACATCAACAATCATACCATCATCACGAAGACTTTGTAATCAAAAGCCGTCCCACGAACAAAAATGCCACCTTTTTGCAACATTCTCGCAGCAAACAGAACAAAAAGCCCGACGACAGACACCAAAGAAATCGTTAATCGGCGATCAGAGGTGGGGTCTCAGTCAGAGCTGACCTTCAGGAAGCCCCTTGGAGCGGGAGAAGTCGACGTGCGACGGGTGCTCGGGGTCGACGGCGTCGAGCACCTTCTTGGGCAGCCGCGACACGAACTCCCCCCGCATCGACCCCACCGAGTTGCGCTGCCGCCCGGCCAGGAGCGGCGCCCGCGCGTCGTCATTCCCCGCGTGCCCTTTCGCCGCCATCGCTCCTCTCCTCCTCCTCCTCCTCCCTTTCTTCCTCTGCTCCGCCCACGCGATCCGGTCCGGTCGCGGTCGCCTCGTCCCCCACGGTAGCGCCTCGCGCGCAATCAACGCACGGCGGAGGGTGGAGAGTGTGGAAATGGAAAGCCCGTGCCCGCGTCGTCCTCGCGCGTGCTGCGCTTCGTCCCGTTGCGGCCACCGCGGCTGTGAAGGCGGGGGCCTGTTTATAAACCGCGATGCAAGTGCAACGCTGACGAGCACGGCGCACCCGTGCGATCGCGTGAATCCACGGCTCAGACCGCGGCGTCTGAAAAACAATGCGCGTCTCCAATCTCGTCCGCTTTTATTTACTGTGCTTTATATATACTTCCTCTAATTCTAAATGGATGCCGTTGTTAACTTGTAATATTATTAATTTAGAAACAGAGTATGTATTAACTTTGCGTATACACATTGATAGATTAAAGAATAGATCAGAAATGCGCCAGTAGCAGAGAAGAATGTTAGATACGGATCCAAATTCAAGCAGAGTATGAGAGCACGAATGTAAATGGGTTGTAGCTGAGATCTGAACTTGGCACTATTCAAAAGAAAGAAAAAATAACATAAAGGATAGTACATTGCTGCATTTTAAATAGACACAAATGGCACGATAAGTGCCCTTTCATTAGGCATCAAAGCTTGTGACCTACGTTTGCACTGTTTTCTGACATGGTTTTCAAGATCGACACACACTTTTTGAAAAAGCCAAAATGCACACACTGAAAAATACGAGTGGTGCAAAACTTTGCGATGCATTTTTTTTGTCCAAAAATAGGATTCTATAGTCAGAGAATCCATTTTCTGGACATAGTTTATACTTTGTCAGACTGAGAGATTCTCTGGCATGATACTACGTTTTAGCCGAGACCAATCAAACTATAAGCAGAGCAATTGGTCCACAGCTTAATCGTCCGCTTATGACCAGAGCGGTATTACCTAGAAGGTAAGCCGGCAACTGCAACGCACGTTCTTGCCGTCTGCTTCTGCTACGGGCCGAATTGAAGGGTTCAAACCCGTTTCCCGGGTCTCTGTCTGACATTTTTATCTTCTTGATAACGTTTCATCACAACTTAATTGAACATGTTGGCAACTAATGCAAGAAAACATAGCCTTAGTTGACAAGAAAGTATGGGCATTTTAGTTATATTTTTTTCTAGATGACATTTGACAGAACATGTCGTTACAGTTGACCTAATTAGCAAACCGTTGAATAGACAATGTTATTAGTCACCAGCTGCTGTTGAACGACTCCAGGGTAGAGCAGTTTACCAAGAACAGAGTCATGGTTTTGAGAAAAAAATGAGATCAGCAAATTAAGCAGATACTACAATTTGCCGGGTTGGTGGCTGTTTCGAAGAGGTATTATCCATTGTTCCGTCTGAATCAGCAAAGGCCAATTTGAGTTTGGCAGTGAGAATCTACTGGTTCTGTTTTTAAATTATTGTCATTTGTTAGTACAAATATGAAATAGAGCCAACACAATTTAAAAATAGAAAATATTATGCCTTAAAAAAGTTCAATTGGTTCACTGCAAAATATATTTTTTTCTAGATGTAACTATAGGCACATTTTCTTCGGACCGAGTTTCACGAATGACCCTACAAATAATAACTATACAATACCTAGCCACTTGACTGTTTCTTTGGACCCAGAGTCCTCGAAGACTAGACGATTCCTAATAGCTAATAATAAGGAAGAAATAAATTACTTGTAGCTGACAGTGAGTTCTTCCTTTTTACCGAAATGAAATTACCGAGCAGAGGAGTACTTCGCCTCAACCTAGCCAGGCCGTTCGTCGCTCGGCAGCACCCTCACATGCCTTCCACCACGCCGTGCTGCAAAAGGCACGACAGGGCAGAGTCCCCCATCCCCTCGTCTACCACATGCTGCTTGCGTCGCGACAAGGTGAATGACAGATAGAAAAAAAAATGAAAAAGAAAAAATATCCGTAGTGTGCTGGTCCTGAAGCTGAGAAGGTTAGGTGGATCGATTTGGCTGTATGAGCCAATAACCGTTGATCGCTGGCACAAAAAAGCTGCTCGTCGCAGCAGGGCAGCCAAGTTGTTGTACCACGGCAACGAAGCGGACGGGACGGGGCACGAGAACGAACGCCCAGGCGCAGAGCGCAGCACCGCCGTCCGCTTTTCCTGCTAAATGGCTGGCTGGTGCTGGTGCTGGTGCCTGGCTCTCGTGTCGTGTCGGCCTCCACGCCGCTCGCCTCGCCTCTTGCTTGCGAGCCCACCATGGAATGGCGCGGCAGACTCCTTTTCCCAACTGCAGAAAACAGGACGACGAACACTGTTGGAGACGAGCGCTGCACCGCCATCCACAAATCAACGGTCGGGCGCGATCGTCCTACCTCGCGCCGATCCCCACGCAAACGCCGGCCGGTGACAGCGTCGTCGTTGGCAGGCTCGCGATCGCGCGTGTCCCCGTCGCGGTACAGTGCACGCCGCGGGCGCCAGGAATCCACGCGACGGCGACGCGCGCCTCTCGCCCTCCGCTTCCGCCTCTTGCCCCTTTCGCTCCATCTTTTTGTTCCGACGCTGAAAGGAAAATGCCCGAAAGGGACGTGATAAACCGTACAGGCCGCTGCTGCGTGCCTGCGTTTCAGTATCGGTGGCAAGGCACCCAGTTTTCTGCGCGCTCTGCCTCTGGATTCTGCAGCGCGCTCCATCCGCAACAGCTCGCCCCTCGCCGGTTTCCGGGGTGGTTTCCGGGGTAATGTTTCTGCTGCGAGTGCCCTTTTTCAATTCCCGGTTGTTTTCATCAGTGTCACCTTGTCTGTGAGTAACTGTACCTGTGCAGCGGCGTAACTTTCTGTCACTGACGGCGCACGCTGATCGGATCGGTTTTGGAGAGTCGGGTTCCTGTGGACTGGAGTGCATGGACTGCTGATGCCACCCCCTGCTAGGGCTTATCGTCTCGGTGAATCAGAACTGCTTCTGCTTGGAGTAGAACCAATCGGTATCAGACAACATGATGCTGTCACTGTATCACCCGTAGGCCAGATTTTTTTTTTTAGAAATTCGGGGGAGAGCGTTCCACCTTTTCATTTCATTAAAAGGCACATACATGAGCATGGTGTTATATATCGTTTTGGATAGTTTCAGAGGGGGTTGAGGTGAGAACACCGAGGGCCAAACTTGGGCAACATGTCGATTATTTCTCAGCAACCTTTAAGACCATAATTCGACATCCTCACAGCATCCCGCAAGAATTCGAGAATAGCAAGGGATTAGAGAACAGAAAACCACATCATGCCGATGCTTCCATAAACGCCAGCAACAGAGGAGGAGTAAACCATTGAAGTGTGCAGAAGGCAGACTAGCAGAGATCGAACAAGCCACAAGCGAGCAACATCATCCTCACTGAGAGTCATCTCAATGCGACACCAGAAACCTACAGCAAATTGACATTTAGCGATGAGGTATGTTGCACTTTCCCTTTGAGTACCACAGAGTTCACAAATGTCAAAATCTACACAATGCTTCTTCAACAAATTCTTTTTTGTTTGGATCCGGTTCTGCACTAGGAGCCAGCCAAAGAACTTCACACGGGGAGGGGCCCTATTTTCCCATATAAATTTGTAATAGTCACAGCTCGCTCCATTAGATATTACATCTTTGTAAACAGTCGAGGAGATGAGCCGATGCGTTTTATCTTCCCATGGGCATTGTCGAGCATTCGGTGTGTCTAACAACACAATTCCAGCAACCAGTCCCGCCAACTTGGAAAACTCTTCGACGGCTATTGTGGTGAGGCGTGGAGTAAAGGTCTGTCGAAGCCCCAAGCTCATCACGCTATGGAATGAAGCTTCTGGCCGGTGGGCATGTGAGTAGAGCGCCGGTAACGCAACGGCGAGCGGGCCGACTGCAAGCCAACAATCATGTCAGAACGTTGTCCCCTGGCCATTACCGACTTCAACTGTGGTGAGCAGCCTGTAGTCCGGGAGGAGACGACTCAAAGAGGCCCAATGTGTGCCAGCTGCTGTTGTGTCTGGAGCTTCAAAAGGGCTACCGAATTTTGCCTCAATTCGGCCCTAGACCAAGCCGAATCAGTAGATGTATGAGCACGATGGAGTAACTTGAGGAGCAAGCAAGTGTTCTGTAGGCTAAGGTCGCGCACCCGTAGGCCACCATTCTTCTTTGGAAGACACGCCCTGTCCCAGCTAACTAGACATTGTGCTCTAGATACTGTCTCCTCGCTTGCCCAAAGAAAGGCACGCCTTCGTGCGTCCAGGGAGTCCACTACACTCTGTGGCAAAGGTAACGCGCCCATAGCATAAATCGGGAGATTGTCAAGAATAGAATTCACTAGAACTAGCCGGCCTTGTTGACTCAACAGACTTGCCGACCAGCCAGACAAGTATCAGTCCACACTTGAGATGATCGGCGCGAAGGTAGTGGTCTTTAGCTTTTCATTGGAGAGAGGGAGGCCTAGATATGTCTGCGAGAATGTGCCTTGGGAACAACCGATGATGCTGACGTAGCGTTCAACATCTCCTCCCTAGACATGCAATGGCACCAGAGTGCTTTTTGAGTAGTTGATAGTCAGCCCCGTTGCACGTAAGAAGCATTGCAGCTGTTCTTTGAGCCGCACAACAGCTGGTTCTTCAGCTCGCACCACTATGAGTGTATCATCCGCGTATTGCAAAACCATGCAGGGGTGATCGGCTGCAAGGGGATGGCGTAAGGCCGGGTCTTTTGCAAGCAGTTGTTGCAAAACATCAGCCACTAGGATGAATAGGTAAGGAGATAGTGGGTCCCCTTGGCGAAGTCCCCTTCGGCAAAAAATCCATCTCCCTAGCACCCCATTCAGTAGGATAGCTGACTTGGACGTTTCTTGCAGTTGCTTGATCTATTCACACCATTTTTCAGGAAAGCCTCTTGCCCTCGACACTGTCAACAAGCTACTCCAATTGATACTGTCAAAGGCCTTAGCAAAATCAAGTTTCAAGATGAGAGCAGGTGCTTTTCTCTTGTGGCACTGGACAAGCTCTGTGGCGTATACAAAATTCTCCGAGATCGAACGCCCCTTGATGAACCCCGTTTGATCCATATCGATCAGGTTTGACACTTGCTGTTGGAGGCGCGTTGTGAGGATTTTTCCAACAATTTTTATGAGGCAACCTTGTAGAGAGACTGGCCGGAAGGCGCTTGGAGAAGCGGTATCAGGGGTCTTTGGCAGTAACACCACATAAGCGCGGTTGACATGCTCTAGATCAGCAACTCCATCATAGAAGGCAGATAGAAAGTGCATCACCGTAGGTATGACAAAGTCTCAGGCAGAGCGGTAGAAACTCGGGCCAAAACCATCTGGACCGGGCGCACTGTGAGGGTTCATAGCTCTGATCGCTGCACGGGCTTCAGCTGCTATGAAAGGCTCAATCAAAAGTAGCTGGTTCACCTTGGGCAAGTTGTTGTACATCTCAGCCACATTAAAATCCCAATTTTCCTGTGCCGAAACCCCCAACAGAGCAGCAAAATGATTATCCAAAATTCTGGCCTTGTCTGAATGTCTTGTGTATCTGACACCATCTACCTTCAGTGCTTTGATTTGGTTCTTACGCATTCGCTGTGACGCCTGTGCATGGTGAAACCGTGTGTTCTCATCTCACTCCCGCACAGCTCTAAACTTTCCTCTCTGTTTCCAGTAAGCAGCACGGTTCTTGAGAAGCTGCAGCAATTTTTCTTGGCATATTGACCGCAGCACCTTCTCTCCTGTAGACAAGCAGTGATGTTCTTCGAGCATATCAAGCAATCTAATAATGAAGTTACGGTTGTTGATCAAGAGGGGTGTATGTTTATTTTTGACCAGACCTTGGCAGCATGGCGCGTGTCCTTGAGCCGGGCAGCAAGCACACCCGCAGCATCACCTACATAGTCAGTTATAGCATGCCAAACCGGTCCAATAGCTGGCAGGAAGGAGGGATCATGAAGCTATGCATTTTCAAAACGGAAGCATTGAGTTTTGGGGATAGTGGTGTTCATAGTGATAAGCAGGGGTGTGTGGTCAGAGGTCGCGTGAGGGAGAGATCATGAGGGTGGTGTTTGGAATGACGGAGTCCAAGTCTCCGATAAAGAAGACACGATCAAGGCAGGCAAGGACAGGCTCATCACGTTTGTTTGACGAAGTAAATATCCTGTCCAGAAGGGGGAGCTCAAAAAAAGAAAGATCATGCACAGCTGAGTTGAAAGCATCGGCCAATGAGGAGTCAAAGTTGTCATTATTTTTCTCGCCTGGACTGCGGATCAAGTTGAAGTCCCCGGCAATAATCCACGGGCCAGAGATAGTGGTAGAGAGGTTGCGCACTTCAGAGAGAAATTCGTGCGTAAGCCGATGATCAGCAGGGCCATAAACATTAGTTAGAGAGAAGGTGAGATCTGTGGCAGCATAGGAAAAGGATGTTGTGAGAGAGTATAGACGTGTTTGGGAGGATGCGAGGGTGAAGTGGTTAGCATCCCAAGCTGTAGCTACTCCACCACGGGAGCCATCTGCAGCGAGGAAATAGAAGGTGTTGAGATGGCTAGGGAGAAAGGATTTAGATTTTTGCATGGGAATGTCGCTGAGCTTCGTTTCCTGAATGCACACGATGTGAGGGTGGCAGGGGGTGAGGTTATCACGCACAACACCACATTTATCAACATCACCGAGACCCCGAACATTCCACGAGACAACAGACAGTTTGCGATTTGAATTCATAAGAGAACACAAGGATACATCAGAGAAACAATATAGAAACAAAGATACATAACGACTAAGCAAGCATAGACACTAAGGAGAAAGGAGCAGCTAGGAAGACACGATCCTAGCACTTGCGGTACACAGAAGTTGATGTCTATCATTTCGACTTGGCGAGCGCCTGGTTCAAATCAACTGTTGCCGAGGTTGACAGGTCGGCCGTGCTAGCCATGGCTCTCAGGTCGGCGGCGTTAAGTGTTTGTTTGCGCAAGAGACCTCGGCGCTTAACTTGCACTTGCAGCTCTTCAGAGTCTTCAATCTGGTCGTTTTGGTTGACATGTCTTCGTGCAGTGCAGTTAGTGTTCTACGAGCGCTAGTGTTGCTGGACGCACCGGGCTTTTTATTCCCGCTGTGGTTACAGATTCATTTTCGACTGTCATATCCGAAAGGAGAGCTATACATGCTTCGTCTTTTGAAACCATCTGTTCGAAAGCTGAACCTCTAGACATTCTTTTTGGTCTTTTTTTTTTTCTGAGCAAGCATTCTTTTTGATCGTAACTCGAGGTGCGAATAGTTTACGGGGTCGTCGGAGCGAGCCCGTCTGCTACAGTCGTGGCTTGGCTAGGGAACAACGGAGGACAATCCAAGATGGCGAAGCGGCCAGTACACCGTGTTTCAGTTAACGTTTTCCGTGCCAGTGGAATCTTTGATCATCGGAGGATGGCGACTTCGTTCTGGAGTACAGTACCAGTAGCTTTCGCTGCTGCTAGTAGTAGTACGAATGGGGTGTCGAGGTAACAGCAACAAGCAGCGCCCTGTAGGCGAACGGATCATTTCGGACCAACCAACGGGGACAGGGAAAATTATGGAGAGGCGTTAGGTCACTTAGTTTTTATACTACTTCCTCCGATTTTAAATTATTGTCACTGTTAATTTTTTTATATCAATTTTAACCAATCGTTTTATTCAAAAAATTTATTTTAATGTACAAAATTATTAGTTATAATTTAAATTTCACTAACAATAAATCAAATAATAACAATGTTTTACTTATTTGAATAATTTTTTTAATAAGACGAATGGTTGTGGAGGGAGTAGTTTCTAAGAGTAATAAATTGTTTTTAACTCAATCTTCTTTAATGCATAGTTTTTATAGTAGTTTCTATATAGATTAAAATTTAATAATCTCTTATTTATTTTATATGAGAAAATTGTGTTGTATAAACTAAGTATAAAGTATGAGAGTTCTTCCAATGCATATTTTGTATATTTTGTAGTTTCTCAGTGTTTTGGTTTTAGTGAAGATGTGGTTTATTGATGTAGAAATAGTTTCTTTATTTTTTATTTTTTTTATTAATTTCTTTGCTATATAAATAAAATAATGATATGACAAGCTAGAGTATTAATGCACCATTAGGAGTGCCTTATAGAGCTTTCCACCACGATGGTCAGTCATGTTGGGCCGGAAATCGGCACAGCGCCGCCTCCACTGCCTGCCTTTTTACTAACAGACTGTGACGTGATGACCGTCAGCTGGAGTAATTGCCTTTTGCGAGTGCTTTTGGAGGATAGTTATTCCCCAGCTCCGGATCGAGTATCGACGCATTGCTTGACCTTGGCCAGTTGGCCTCGCACATCTCAACCTCGGCGTCGCCTGTGTACATGCCCTCACGAGAAATTCAGTTCAGTTATCAGAAAATCTATGGGTTCTAGCCTCTCCGACAAGATCAACCGCGAGCTAGCTAGAGAGGCTCGAGTCATACGACTCACTGAGGTGACAAAAGACTTTGCTGTCCACTGGGGCGTGGTGTGGTCCACGGGCTTCCTGCCGGCCAGTAGCTCTTCTCCAGAAGGATCACCCCAAAGTTGGCACATCACGATTCTGCGTCAACACTCCCGTCGTCGCGTACCTTCAGAAAAGGATGTCACAACTCATCGACATTGTTTGTGTATTGATACTCACGCTAGTTCAAGACGGTCCATTTCAGCCCATCCGTTAACTGACAGATGGCTTAGACTGCGTAATTCGCACTTCTGAAGAATGATTGCTGCAACATTGCCATACAGAAAAATTAACCCATTTATCTACTGCCCTACACATTGTACGGAGTACATGTGAATTTTTTGCCCACAAATGTCCAATCGAAACTAGAATTGGAACAAAACTAGGACACGAAAATCTTAACAAGGAAATGAAGAACGAACAGAGGGAAAAATAAGAGGGGGGAACGCGCAGCATTGTCCCTCTCTAGTTTGGACCGCGAGATCTCAAATGTATCGGTGGTCAATACCTTCAGATCCAGTCACCGGAGTCGAGGAAGACGATCTGGTCATCTGCCCTTTGTCGAAGCTGTCCTCTGCGCTGGAGCAGCGTCGGTCGGTGAAGAGAGCAGTGGCGTAGAAGTCACGACGACGTCGTCGATCTCTCGGTGATGGTGGTCGTCGTGGCGGTGACGGCGGTGGTGCTTCCCGTCGGCACAGCGCTCCCTCACAGATCGGGTTTAAGGATGTCGGTGGAGTGCGGCGGTACGGATAAACTTAGGTTATGGGTTCCGACCGGCCCCCCATCTCTATTTATTGTGGCGCTGGTGATAAGGGCCCACCAGCCATAATGGTTGGGCGCCTCCGATCAGGGCGCGATTAGGTCAAGGGCCCATTAAAGCTGTTGGGCCAAAATAGGTGGAGATCAATTTCTAACATTCTTCCCTTTGATCTCACTTTATACTTTTATCTTTATTGCTTTTTTTTAACTTCACTCATTCTATTACAGATTAATGTATAGAACTGCCTCATCATCACGGGCAATCGCCGATAGACTTAACAGCTGCAATACATTTTTCTGTTTTAAAATAGTTATTATACATTTTGGGCCATCTTTTAGTTCAGGAATCACATGCTTTTCCTTAAACCCATACCGGCAACATGTTCAATAAATACTTTGGGTGATAAGTCTTTAGTAAGCGAATCCGCTAGCATCTTTGCGGTGCTTATCTTTCACAACATAATACTTTATGTCAATGTGTTTGGCAGCATCACTTGACTTATTGTTGTGTGCATACATTACTACGGGTTCGTTATCGCAGTACAACTTAAGTGGTCTATAGATGTCGTCAACCACTTTTAAACCGAGTATGAACCTCTTAAGCCAGTTCACCTGCCCCGTAACCTCATAACATGCTACAAATTCGGCATACATTGTGGATGATGTAGTGACGGTTTGCTTTGAGCTTTTCCACGAAATAGCTCCTCCAGCATCCGGATGTAGACTTTCTATCATCTCCCGCATAATCAGAATCTGTATACCCCACTATATAGAGTGAATCTGATTTTCTATATGTCATCATAAGTCTTTTTGTTCCTTGCAAATAACGTAAGACTTTCTTTATCAATTTCTAATGCTCTATTTTAGGATTGCTCTGGAATTTGCCAAGTAACCCGATAACAAATACTAAGTCAAGGCGTGTACATACTTGAGCATACTGTAAGCTTCTGACAGCTGAAGCATATGGAACCGCTTTTATTTGATCGATCTCATATTGGTTCCTGGGGCATTAAAAATCTCCATATCTGTCGCCCTTGACTATAGGTGCAGGTGATGAACTACATTTATGCATACCATATTTCTTTAATACTTTCTCTATGTATGTCTTTTGTGACAGTCCTAATACCTTTTTGTTTCTATCTCAATGAATTTTAATTCTTAGAATGAATGAAGCTTCACCAAGATCTTTCATATCAAAGTTAGAGGACAAAATCTTCTTTGTCTCTAGTAGTAGACTGACATCACTATTAGCTAGTAGGATATCATCCACATATAAGATTAGGAAGATAAACTTTCCATCTTTAAAATTTGAATAAACACAGTTGTCCTCTATATTTTCTTTAAACCCAAATTTCTTTATCGTGCTGTTAAACTTCAAGTACCATTGTTTTGAAGCTTGCTTTAACCCATAAATCAATTTCTTTAGACGGCATCCCAGTTTTTCACTTCCTTCCATAACAAAACCTTTCGGTTGTGCCATGTAAACATTTTCCTCTAAATCCCCATTGAGGAATGCTGTCTTTACATACATCTGATGTAACTCTAAATTATAATGAGCCACTAGTGTCATTATGATTCTGAAGGAATCTTTACATGAGACCGAAGAAAAGGTCTCATTGTAATCAATCCCTTCTCTTTGAGTAAAGCCTTTTATCACGAGTCGTGCTTTATATCTTTCTATATTTTTTTGGGAGTCGAGTTTTGTCTTGTAGACTCACTTACAGCCTACTATTTTGGCTCCATTAAGAATTACTTCCAAGTCTCAGACTTTATTAGCTTTCATGGACTTCATTTCTTCTTTTATGGCTTCAAGCCATTTTGAAGAGTTTTTACTTCTCATAGCTTCTTCAAATGAGGTGGAATCATTTTCCATTTGAAATTCTTCTATCTGATAAACTTTATAGTCATCAGAAATAGCAGATTTTCTTATTCTTTGAAACCTTCTCGGGGCCTCTTCATTCTATACATTTTTTGTTTGAGACTGTTCTTGCTCTCCCTCATCTGTGGCAATAGGTTCTATTGGATCTTAGAAAACAGATTTCTCATTCTCATTCATTGTTACCACAGGAGAAACAATAACAGGTGCTTGCACCACAGTGTCTCGCACTGTCGGTGCAGTGATAGTAGGTAGTGTAAAGAATGGCTGTTGAATCATCGGAGTGGCCGCATACGCCCGCTTCTCTTCAAAGTCAATCTCTCGAGCTACCATGCTCCCCCTCATCATCGCATCCTCTAAGAAGACAGCGTGTCTCGTTTGTACAAACTTTATATGTCTGTCTGGACAGTAAAAACGATAACCTTTTGACTTTTCTGGGTAACCAATAAAATGGCAACTTACTGTTTTGAGATCAAACTTTCCAATGTTTAGGTTAAATACTTTAGCATCAGCTGGGCTCTCCCACACTCGTAAGTGGTTTAACAAGGGAACTCTATCTGTCTACAATTCGTACGGTGTTTTCGACACCGATTTACTGGGTACTTTGTTGAGAATATGAATGGCGGTTTTTAACGCCTCCATCCACAAGCTCAATGGCAGTGTGGAATAGCTCATCATGCTTCGCACCATATCCATCAAAGTACGGTTGCATCTTTCAGCTACTCTATTTTGCTGAGATTCGCCCGGTGTAGAATACTAGGTCACTATTCTATTTTTCTGTAGAAACCTTACAAAAAGTCTAGAAACTTGTCTATACGGGGTATGCCGACCGTAGTACTCCTCCCCACGATCAGATCGAATTATTTTTATCTTTAAATCGTGTTGGTTTTCAACTTCAGCCTTAAATATTTTAAATTTATCCAAGGCTTCATTTCTTTCTTTGGTTGGATAAATATAACCATATCGAGAGTAATAATCTGTAAATGTTATGAACGAGTCATAACCATCTATACTCTTCACAGAAAAGGGATCACAAATATCCGTGTGAATAATTTGTAGAACTCCTGTGCTTCTTTTTGCAACTTTCTTATTTTTTTTATATATTTTCTTTTAATGCAATCTCGACATTGTTCTAAGTCTGAGAACTCTAGTGGAGGAAGAATATTATTCTTAACTAATCTTTCTATTCTCCCCTTTAAAATATGGCCTAAACGACAGTGCCATAATTTCGACGACTCATTTAGAGTTCTTTTTCGTTTTCTATTGTCATTCTTGAACGAGGATTCATTTATCTCGCACGCAACATTATCATTATCGCATACGACATTCACATCATCACGTAATGATAGCAAATAAAGCTTATTTTGTAAGATGACAAAACCAACACATTCTTTATTAAACTTTATTTCACACTTGTCATTTTCAAAATGACAATCATAACCATCATTATTCAAACATGAAACACTAATCAAATTTCTCTGTAGAGAGGGTACATAAAGAATATCTCTAAGTATAAAAATAAAGCCATTAGCTAGCTCTAATGAAAGATCCTCAATGGCTTCAACTTTAGCTTGGACTCTGTTTGCAACTTTAATGCATCTTTCTCTTCTTTGTGTAGTCCTCGTCGAACAAAATCTCTGTAATGAATTAGCAACATGAATAGTTGCTCCAGAGTCAATCCACCAAGTAGATTTCGAATATTGCACATATAGAGATTCATTTATAAAGGTAATAATATTCTCACCTTTCTTTGCCATGATCATCTTTAAATATGAGAGACAATCCTTTTTGTAGTGTCCTGTCTTCTTGCAGTGAAGCCACTGATCTTTGTCCACTATAAATTTATTCTGTTGAGGTTGATGGACAGAAGCTTTTCTCTTGTTTTTTGAGAGTAGCTATTGAAGTTCTTTCTTTTATTATCTTTCACATAGTTGATAGAACCACCATACGAAGCTTTAATTCTATCCTCCTCTTGCACACACATTGCTATGCATTTTTCCAAGTCCGAAGACCCAGATTGCATATTGTAGTTGATAATAAACGTGTCAAACTCTTTTGGCAAAGAAGAAAAAATCAGATGGATAAAGAGTGCATCCTTGAGACTTAGACCTATTGGTTTGAGCTTCGATGCCATATTGCTCATTCTTAGTATGTACTCTCTAATGCCACCGTTACCACCAGAGTACCTTTCATTCACAAGTTGTTTAATGACTTGTGTGGCGTATGTCTTTGAAGAGCCAGTAAACTGACTCTTTATTCTCTCAAGGTACTCTGTGACGGTGTCACACTCGGCGATTGAACCCACAATTGCAGGCTCAATCGTGTTCTTTATCACAGCCATACATTTCTTGTTGGCTGTGATCCATTTCCTATGCTCAAGGTCAAAGAACACCTTTAAAGGAGCAAAATTCCTCTGTCTTGTCTGCCAAGCAGTATCAGTCTCATTTTCTTTCCTCACTGGCTCCTCAGGCTCAGTGGGACATGCTGTGGTCAAAACCCAGTCCACCTCAGCCAAAATAAATGCTAGGTCTATCTTTTTCTTCTACTCTCTATAGTTGTCTCCTTTGAGAGTGGGTATCTCTTTGATACAACTCATTAAGTTGTATTCGCCTGTAAATAAATCAAATAAAATGAGAACATAAAAAAACAGTAAAATTATATGTCTTATTTTCAACATTGGTCAAAAATATGACACACAATTTTATATTATACATTAATTCTACATCACCGTTGGGCAGAAATAAAAATAATGCATAAAATGTCAATTACAAAAATTATAATACTGTTATTATCAACGTTGGTCAGAAAATAACAATATCATAATTATCTGAAATTTATTACTATTTTTCCAAAATTAAATTCTCCCGTTGGTTCTAATTTAATAATGCAAATAATTTCTTTAAAGTACGCAGCAGAAAACAAAATTTCTTTTAACTTTTAGAAGCATTTATTTTATTTTTCTGTTCTGTCAAAATTATCCTGTTGGTTCAAATTTTAACAGATTTAATTAGGTAAGAAATTACCTAATTAATCAATTAAAAGTGCCTCTGAAAAAAAAATGGAAAAACTTTTCTTTTTGGGCCAAAATTGAAAATTC
>BCLH01003648.1:4526-27207 GCA_001602315.1 Zoysia pacifica
TACATATCACAAAAAAATATCACTATTCCTTCTTATTTACTGCAATGCAATTTTTTTAATCGTTGTGTTTTCTCAAATATATAAGGCCTTGTCTGTAATGAAACAGCTGTTGCTATTTTTTCTTTACCTTTTTACAGTCTTTGTTTTTCCCTATTTCAAATCACTAAATCTGCCTATAACTTCATTGTCCAATTTTTTTACATTGTGTTCTATTTTCAGGAAACCATGCATATCGAAAGCGCAAAGCATATACATACATGAACAAAACAACAGGTCTGTCTTTCTCTTATTTCCACACCTATCATATTTTTTCTTTGATTTATGTACCACCTACTGCCTCTGACATTATATATTTAGTTTCCCTTAATGTGCTTTTTTTTCTCCATTACCAATTAGTTTGATTTCCTTTTGTTTATCTTTTATATACAGTTGACCTGTCCCTCCCATCTACATCGGTTACTCCAGATGTATACAAAAAGCATAAGATATGTGCACATGTTCCCAACCCAGTGGGTAAGCTGTTTTCTTACGCCCTGCTCCTATCGAATTCACTTTTGCTTTATGTTCTTTATGGTGTTAGCTAAGGAGAATGGACTATTGTTTCACAGCTTCCCTACTTAAATATTCTTTTAGTACTAACCAAATCTTAGTTTGAACTCGCCGCACAAGACCACTATGACCTCTCGCCCTTTACAATTTATCTCA
The DNA here is from genome assembly GCA_001602315.1 of Zoysia pacifica. Lineage (NCBI taxonomy): Eukaryota > Viridiplantae > Streptophyta > Magnoliopsida > Poales > Poaceae > Zoysia > Zoysia pacifica. The sequence goes on from BCLH01003648.1 coordinate 5,232, forward strand.
CCTTCCCCACTTTTGAATTTCCTATAACATGCTTTTACATTCCAGAATGTACTTCCCCAAAATTTAAATTTCTATAGCATGCTCTTTTACAATGTAGATTGGATTTTTTTTTTAATAAAATTGTTACCTGTCTCTCATATGATGGACTCTGTTTTTCCCCTCCCATATTGACAGAGTTTCCCCATAAAGAATTGTCTGCTCCTACTGCAACGCATAAGAAGCATAAGGCGATTATGTTTTTTGGGACAGACAAAGGTAAACCTCATATTTTAACAAAAACAATGATGCTACATAATTTTTTTTCTGTACTAATATTTCACTTACTAAGATATATCTGTAAAATTATTGTCATTCTCTAACGTAGTTCTACACCGTTCTAGATGTTTTGACTCCTTCATTAGGCACTCGACACCGTCGTAAGTTCTTAACTTTTTTCATACATTTCACATTCTTTCCCGTGTTAATTTATTTATGCTTTTACATATATATTTTATATCAAAATATCTCACGCAGTGGTATACCAAGAGATGTGCTTCCAAGAAATGGCTTCCAGGAAATGGATTCTAAGAAAATGCTGTTTCAAGAGAGGGTATCTATACGTTGAAAACTATAAGTCAAGTATCTCAAAGCAAGTGGTCCTATAAAATACTCTGCTATACATCAAAAAATCATTCCAATGGTGATACAGCTTAACCTATGAACTATATTTACTTTGTATCAAGCTCAATTTGTTCTCAATTGAAATTAAACTCAAACCCTCATGTTGAGTATTAACCTTTTCTTTTTCTGCACTCTATTTTGTGACTGCTAGGTACTATTTTTTCACGTCTTTACCTTGGAGGTCCAAGTCAAACTTGCCAACATTGTGATGCTTATTTCTGGACTGAAGAACGTGTCCGTAGAGCCAGAAATGCAAAATTACCTGTGTACAATAAGTGCTGCAAAGGTGGGAGCATATTCTTACCTTCATATAAACCTCCATCAGAACCATTGCTCAGTCTTTTGAATGGTGATCATGCTTTGTCAAAGCACTTCTATGATAACATCAGGCGTTATAATGCCATGTTTGTTATAACATCCATGGGTGTCAATGTTATAGACTCTGTTAATGATGGTCGAGGTCCTTACTATTTCAAGATCAGTGGCCAACTATGCCATCAAATAGGGTCACTATTACCGACAGAAGACAAAAAGCCAGAATACTGTCAACTTTATATATTCGATACTGATAATGAGGTCCGCAATAGGATGGCTGTAGCTTCATACAATGATAGAAGTTTCAAGGCAAACGAAGATATTGTTGCATCTTTGATAGCCATGCTTGATACACATAATCCAATTGTGCAGATCTTTCGAACTGCTCGAGATAGATTATTAGATCAGACAGAAGACCATTTCTCCATCAAACTGTTTGCTGCCCCAAATGAGCATGGTGATATATATAGTGCTCCTGTTGCATCAGAGGTTGTCAGTTTGGTGCTAAATGATTTTGGTACAACTGATAAAGGTCGTCACTTAATAGTTGAAGACCATACATCTGTATTACAAAGAGTTAAAGAAACTCATTGTAAATTCATGGCAGTGCAGTATCCTTTGTTATTCCCTTATGGAGAAGACGGGTTTCATGAAGATCTTAAGTATCAAAGATGTCGTCGTTCAACTACTATCAAACGTAAGAATGTCACCATGGTAGAATACTATGCATACAGACTGCATGATAGGGTACATGATTTCAATACTCCCTTGCGAGGCAGAAGATTGACTCAATCATATATAGTTGATGCCTACTGTTGTGTAGAAGATAATAGATTGAGATTCTATAGAAATAGATCTTTCCAAGCTAAGTATAGGTGCAACACATATAAATCTTTGGTTGATTCTGTTAGTTAAGGTATTGTGGAAGCTTCATCTACAGGGCAACGGATTTTCTTACCGAGTTCACATATTGGAGGCCCACGATACTACTATGAAAACTATCATGATTGTGTTGCCTTATGTCGTCGATTTGGATGTCCGGATCTATTTATCACATTTACCTGCAATGCTTTATGGCCAGAAATTGAAGATGCTCTTGCATTCATACCTGGACAGCATTCTTCTGATCGACCTGACATTGTTGATCGAGTTTTTGAAATGAAGCTAAAATTGCTAACTGATGATGGACAAAAATATGAATACTTCGGCCCTATACTTGGAGGTACTATTCTTCCTACTTCTTACGTTGCTTTGTTACTTAATTCTTAGGGGTTCGTTTCATTTTTACTTTTTTTGACATTTTTATTTGTTCTATAACCTCTTCAGTTGTCTACACAATTGAATTTCAAAAAAGAGGTCTTCCACATGTTCATGTAATTGTATGGTTGCAAAAGGATAAACCCGTTGATGTTGATCGAATTGATGCTTTAATATCAGCGCAGTTACCAGATCCATCAATCGACCGTATTGGTTATGAAGTTGTTTCGAAGTTCATGATGCATGGGCCTTGTGAACCTCTAAATCCGTCTGCTCCATGTATGACTGATGACAAATGCAGCAAGTTTTACCCAAAAGATTTCTGTGAAACAACTACCTTACTACCAGATGGGCATGTTAGATATGCTCGCTCAAACAATGGCATTTACACAGAAAAGAATGGAATTCGTCTTGATAATAGATTTGTGGTTCCTCATAGTTTTGACTTATTAGTCAAATATCAAGTACATATAAATGTCGAAAAATTCAACCGAGATGGTATGGAGAAGTATCTTTTCAAATATATAAACAAAGGTCCTGACTGTGCAAAAGCAGGAATACATAGAAGAGGTACTGGTGTTGATTCTGGTCAGGGATTTGATGAAATAAAAGAGTATTTGGATGCTAGATGTGTAACACCCAATGATGCAGCATGGCGGCTATTGCAGTTTGATATCCACTATACTAATCCATCTGTAGAATTTCTTCCTGTACATCTCTCATTGGAAAACAATGTGGTCTATACTGAACATGACTATCTTGACAAGGTTATTGAGTTTCCAGGTAATATGATCATGAAGCTTACTGCTTGGTTGGATGCGAATAGAATGCATCCTAAAGCTCGGAATCACACTTATGTTGAATTCCCTGAACACTGGACTTGGCATAATGATGGTAAATTCTGGGACAGCCGTCATAATCATCGTCCAAAAGTTGGTCGCATAGCCAATGTATCTCCTAGGCAAGGAGAGCGATTCTATCTTCGAATGTTACTTCATGTGGCCAAAGGAACTCAGAGTTTTGCTGATATTCGCACAGTTGGGGGTCAACAATATTCCACATTTCGTGCTGCGTGTGAGGCACTGGGTCTCCTTGGTGATGATCAGGAATGGTTCAATGCCATGGCTGATGCAGCTCATTGGGCTCTTCCATTTCAGTTAAGACAACTTTTCGTCACAATATTACTTTTCTGTCAAGTCATAGATCCAGTAAAGTTACTCAATGAGTATACTCAACTAATGGGAGATGATATGGTATATCTAGGCAAGCAATTGAACCCTAGCCTCTCCACAGTGTATTGCACATCATATAAAATGTTATGTCTTATCTGAATTGGAAAAATTATTCAGAGATGCGGGATATAGCCTAGACCACTTTCAATTACCACAGCCAGATCATCATCATTCTTCTCAGATTCTCATGAATAGACTAATTACAGAGGAACTTGGTTACATTTCTAATACTTCAACCGAAGAGTTATATAATAAGATCAACCAACTTAATCCAAGTCAGAAATATGTCTATGATGCAATACATTGCTCAGTCCAAAATGGATATGGGCATACCTTTTTCGTTTATGGATATGGAGGTACTGGAAAAACATTTGTTTGGAATGTTTTACTTAGTAGTATCAGAAATCAAGGAAAAATTGCTTTGGCTATTGCATCTTCTGGTATTGCTTCTTTGTTGCTTCCTGGTGGTCGGACACCGCACTCACGCTTCAAGATTCCCTTAGATATCCAAGAACAGTCTGTGTGTGGTATTAAAAAGAATACACAACTGGCTGAGTTGATACAACAAACATCATTAATCATATGGGATGAAGCACCTGTAAACCATAAGCACTGTTTTGAGGCACTTGATCGCACACTTAGAGATATTATGCCATCCAGTAATGGTTCTTTTGCAGAAAAACAGTTTGGTGGGATAACAGTTGTTCTTGGAGGTGATTTTAGACAAACTCTGCCAGTAATTCCAAATGCAAAAAAAACAGCAGATTCTAAATGCTTCCATAACTCGCTCTTCTTTGTGGCGATCTTGCAAAGTTCTTCAGTTGACTGAAAACATGAGGATTAGGTGTCCATCTATTTCTCAACCAAGCAAAGTTCATCTAGAAGAATTTGCTCAATGGTTGCTAAGTGTTGGTGAAGGCAGAGTTCATAGCAGTCCTACAAACCAACCAGATGCTGTTTGGATTCAAATTCCTGATTATCTTCTTTTGCCTCATGATAAAAGAACCCTTGCAGATTTAATTTCATTTGTGTATGATTCAAACCTTACATGGATCAGAATAGAATTGGCAAGCCACCTATGTGAACGAGCAATTTTGGCACCAACAAATGAGGTAGCCGCTGCTATAAATAAAGAAATTATTAGTCAAATATCTACAGAGGAAATGTCATATTATAGTTTTGACAGCATTGACGATACGTCATCTAACTATTGTATTGCGGAGTCTTTGTATCCTATTGAATTTCTTAATTCAATTCAGATGAATGGCCTTCCTGATCATCATTTGCAGCTGAAGATTGGTGTCCCCATTATGCTGCTTAGAAATTTAAATCCATCAAAGGGTTTATGCAATGGAACCAGGCTCATAGTCACGCAACTCACTCATCGTATAATTGAGGCTGAAATAATCACAGGAAAAGCTATATGATCTAAGTCCTACATTCCAAGAATTGTCTCTACTTCAACTGATCCTAGATGGCCTTTCAAGTTGAAACGTCGCCAATTTCCAGTCCGTGTTTCATATGCCATGACAATAAACAAAAGTCAGGGGCAAACACTTAGTAGAGTGGGTGTTTATTTACCAAGCCCTTTCTTCTCTCATGGACAGCTGTATGTTGCTTTATCACGTGTCACATCACCAACAGGCCTACGTGTACTCATTAAAAGTGATTCCCCTGAATATGAAAATAAGACACAGTGTGGCCTACACTGAAATTTTCAGCGATATATAAAATACTTATTGCTTGTAGATCAGGTACTTTTTACTGTTCTTTATAGAATATGCAATTGGTGTACCTAAGGTTTGGAAAATGCATTTTTTTCAGTAATATATAAACCTTCAAGCACAAGTTTCATTACTTCAAGAAAAAAAATCCATCCTTTATTTGCTACAGACTATCGAGCTATAAAAGTACATCTATTGTCCAAGTAAATATATTGATGTTAACTTCGCTGCTTTCTTATCCCGTGCTAATGTTTCATATAAGTCTACTGCTGATACAATACAAAACTTGTAAACATCTTACGTGGTTGTGCTAAAACTATGAACTTTTGCTTTTAAAGACTATTAATGAATGCATTATATAGGCTAATGACTTCATATTCATTACACAGGAGTCCTTATACCAACAGAATGTTAGAATAATATATTACTCAACTTATTTAGTCCATTAACATATTGTTTTCTGAAAGCATAGCACCAACACAAGTAATTATCCACTCAGCCTAAATAGATCATATCTTCATATTTCCAACATTTTTCTATGCAACTGTGCCATGCATTCATGTTCTGAAACAAATATTTCATCTTTATCTTTTTAAACGATAGTAGGAAGAAAGTAGTTACACGCTGTGATTATGTTTTATGAACTAATAGTCTAAGTCCACTGTTTCAGGTTACTTTCTCCAGCTTCTCTCTAGGAAATTTAACAACTATTCATATGTAACAGGCTGCAACAATACAATGGCATATATCTACAAATGAAATTCAGTACGTTTCATATATAATGCTTCACTTTCTAAGGTGGTTCTGTATATGGACGCAGATAGTTTGTTCCCTTATGATATTTTGCTCAACACAACTTTCTGCCTTTCATTGTTTCAGCTTCATTTTGATTAATTGTCAGTACATTTACTCTGTTCCGAAATGCACCTTTTTTTTTGTTTCTCTGATATTTTTATTTGGATTCCATTTATTTGTACCACCAATACTTATCCCACAAACTCACAATTGACCTTACAATCTTATGAAAACTTGCGACAACAAAAAATTGTTTTATTGACAATTACCAATAAATTTATTGTACACTAATACATCTTATGAAAAAATATGCTCTTTCAAGTGTTATTTATACTAAAATGTACAATGTGCCCATCGGATTTTTCATTGCGTTGTTCCTAATTGTGCTGCAAATGGTACCCTTCTGATAAAGAACTCTCAGACAATCTAGCTGTAATTTGTTTGTACAGATTTGTCCATGCAATTGGCTTATCTTCATACATTGAGGATTATAGTTTCTCCTTCTATTAGTAGTTAAAGTTAACTCTTTCTGTTTTTTACTAATACCGTTTGTTTTCTGATGCTAAACATCAATTCTACAGAGACCTTCGTGGTTGACTTCGAGTAGCAACTTTTGCCTTTTGAATCTCCTGTTCCCATATCTCAGAAGGCTACATGCAGGCTAATATTTCATGCCACCTGATACGTTCTCACCAAACACATCTAAGGCAAATGATGTTAAAGTGTTGCATGTGGAGCAGACTATTACTAATGAGTCATATTTTAATCATTGTGGCACATCTTCTCTATGATGTTAGCTAAAGAACGATGTATTAATTTCTCTTGCCTATGACAGTCCAGTTATTTGCCATAGTTAATGTATAACATCTACTGCTCCTATTAAGTACTGAATGTCTCCTTAGCTCTTATGTCTTATGTCATCATTGTTATTATAAATCTCAAATGTATTACTGCTCCCTTTTATTCGTTTTGATTTGTTGATCATTGTGTTTCTGTGACTTAAAAAGCCTTTGCTACAATAAAATCATTTTACCGTTGAAAACCTGTATTAGTCCTACATGTTATTCGACATTCATTTTTTTCCATTTCTTATGTATACCCCCATGCCACTTTTATTCCTACCCATGTCCGCGCCACGAGTTTCAGCTAGTTTCTCCTACTTATCTCTCCAGCTTAATTATTTTCGAGTCGTTTGGTGTCACGCTCATCCGCTGCCTTTCCCGCAGCCGACGCGTCTTCTCAACGGCCACCACCGAAATCGCCGGCTCTGCCCCGCAACTGCCACCTTCGGCGCGTCGCCCTGGCGCCTCCGCCCATCCCTCCCATACCCACTGACACGAGCCGCAGCTGCCGCCGCCCAACCTCGGTTTATCACCCCGCCCCTTCCTCCTATACACGGTGTCCCAGGTCGCCGCCGTCCCCACCCCTCCCCACAATGGCCGCCTCCGCCTTCTGCGCCCATACTCGGAGTCCTCTATCCACATTCCTGCGCGGGCTCCGTCCAACCACCTCCGCCTCCCGCGCTGGCTAGCCGAAGCCGAACAACGACCTCCGCTTCCCCGCCGGCCCGGCGAACGACCCCGCCTCTCACGTCAAGGTAATACCGGCCACCCAAACCCGATGCACTTCCACCCAGTGCAGTGTCCCCGCGCCCTCCCCTCTCTTCTCCCTCGAACCTTGGCGTAACGAAGGAGAGGCCGCGCCACCGCGCCGAGGAGGGCCGCTAGGGGCCGCGCGCCACGAAGGAGAGGCCACGCCGGCCAAGGAGGGGCCGCGCCGAGGAGGGGCCGCGCGGCCGCGACGAAAACGACGCGCAAGGGCCGCAGCGCCGCGCTGCCTGCTGCTCCATGCTACGGTGCCATTGCTTCCGTTCCGTCGTTCTGTTCTGCTTGTTTATGTCATCTCGATGTAGATGAAGATGAGCCAGAGAGGCGTCTTGCGGCCGTGGAGTACTTTCCCCGTGACGGAGAGGTAGAGCATGAGGTCCCCGTGTCGGTAAGGTGCTTGGGCCTCTTGATGGGCAAGAACAAGCAAGGTTTGCTCCTGCCACCATCAGTTGCTCCTTCCCCTCTTGTCTGTCTACATTCAGCATCAATTTGTCAGATTGTAGCGACATGCACTTGAATTGATATTTGTGAGTTTATTATGGAGATGTGAACATGGCCTGGATTACGAGCATACAAGTGCAAGGGTTGTTTAATTTGTGATTGTGGGTGTTATTGTACTTATGCACATCATGTGTTCGGTCAAATGGTAGAACACCCCCTGCTGTTCTTTCTTCTTTTTATTTCTTGTATCTTATGTATATAAGTGTATAACTTGTGAAATGGTTGCTTTTACAGTGAGCAAAGTGATTGATACTCAGGGCCAGGAAGTTAATATAATTCTAACCTGTTAATTTGAACTCTAATCAAAAGAAAAACTCCTGTGCCTCGTGCTCTGGCGCTTGCCATCCTCGAGTTCCTTAAATACGTCATGTTCGTGCATATATTTTAACTCTTGTGATTAGCTTTCTTCGATTATGCTATTTCCCGTTGCGATTCTTCATCTGCTCGGTTGCTGTTCTGAAGGGGTCTTTCGTCGAACAATATGTATGCATTGGCAGCAATCTGTAGTAACTTGAAGCAGGCGGATAAGCTGCTGGTTTTGGACTTAAGCCGTAGAAAAGCTTGCTCATCCCGTTCATTCAGGGAGATCAAGGTGATGAATACAATAAAATTTCTTGAGATCTGACATGTTTTTCTGCTATTCCGCTTGCTTTGTGGATATGTATTATGTCAATCTATTATGCAGTCAGTCTTATATATATTCAAAATATTTTCTGCTGTCCTTTGATCTAGGGGTGATTAATTTCTATTTTCATCTACTGTTTTCTGGTGATACCTCACAAGTTTTTATTCCTTGACTAATCATGTCAATTTTTACCAGGGACATCACTACCACATCTCCAGACTTTCTTTTCCATTCTCCGGTTGTTGATATCTGAGGTTGTGAGATCATCTTGCCCCAGTTATGTACCAGAATGTAGTGTAAGGTTTCCAGTGCGGTTGATGATTCAGCAGAAGCCAAGTGTTCTGGAGTGTGCACATTGGTTTTGACAAATGCCTACAGTTGCTTGTTTTTTAATAGGCTATTTTCTTGTGTTTATTTGCATGTCTTGTTTAAAATTTCAGCATTCTTATGTCTATGTTAAGTTTCTTTATTTTTGCCTTTCTTTTTTCAATTTTTATTTTGTTTTTTCAGTAGGCATCGACTCAATTGACTTGCCTTGGTGTAAAAAGCTGCAGCTGATGCTGCATTTCAGTGCATCATATTTACCCAGTATCACATTCTATTCTATATTAAGCTCAATGGATACTTGAATTTATTGTAAAAAAAACACTAATTACTTTTTAATATCTATTGCGAAGTCAATTTTCAGCTGACATCCAGTTCACTTCTTTAGGTGTATGGGCTTTGAATTTCATGATTTCGGGCATGCAATATGGAATTTCAGTTCAAAATATTTTTTTTTTTCTTTTTAATCGTGCTATAAGCAGCAACTTCGGTCTAAATGAATCATGATATGTTATTCCTCCTGGCATGGGTCATGGGTGTTCATAGAGAATAAGAAAGGAGCTTTTGAGTACCAAACAAGGTGTACCTTAATTCTTTGTTATACTGGTGCATCTCTTTGTTTCTATAAATTTTGTATATTGGGTTAATATTTTTTTAGACTGTATCATTAGCACGAGCATTAGGACTCACGTTGACATGACTCACTTTGCGAGGATGTTTTATGGGATTGCGAAGAAAGCATATCAGATTTGATTTTTGGAACATAAATACAATTGTGCTCTGTCTCTGCCTTAGGTACGTGACTCTGTTTTTTACTTTGATTTTTCATAACTTGTCAAATGTAGTATCATTCCTATTTGATTATATGAATTGCAGTATCTGCAAATTTATCATAACTTGTCAAATGTAGCATCATCCCTGTTTGATTTTTAATAACTTGTCAAATGAAGCATCATCCTGGACGGTGGCTCTTAATGATAGGATAAATGTCATGCTTTGGGCTCTTGACTGCTATTTGAGCTCAACTGGTTTGTCACATCTTTTCTGGGATGTCAGCCTGTAGGAATACCTGGATATGTTTCATTTTGCTTTTTTAATGGGTGAAATATTATCTGTTCTTGTGGAGATGCTAGGAGTACTCAGTAAAACGAGTATTGCTTCTTATCTTGTTTATTCTTTGTGCTTTTTATTTTGGAGCAATTACAGCAATGAACTAAATCTTACCTTTTGGATTTATCAGGAATAAGCGACCACGCAGATCTGAATGCCCCTAAATCTTCACCTGATGGGAAAAAGTTGGCTGAGGACAGCCTCATCATTGTGGGTGAAGATCCAAAGGGGTTTGGGTTCCTTAGCGGCAGAACTGATAAACTTATTGTTTGAACTCCTGTGACTGTTAGTTTTTCTGTTGCAATTTTCTGGGATGTTAGCGCCAACAATTTTCTGGGATGTTATTTTTTGTGTTACAATTGTTAACTCAACATTCGTGTCTGAACACTAAATAAAATTGTAAGTAGTTAGTGTTGACATACAATGCATGTCGTGCAATAACGAAGTATCTGAATTATTTTTCGGTTTTAATCTGTAAAGTGGCATTCATCTGACACTGATGATAGAGATTAGAATCTACATGCATGTGAGAGATCCGGAGCGAATTTTTGGTTTAATTATTAGCATTTAATTTGAACGAGGCAAAAAGGATATTGCTAGAAAATATCTGAGATTACCTTTTTTGTATCATAAGAAACGAAATTTTTCGATGAAGTTTACGACTTAATAAATTATGAGTTGTTTATTAGTTCATTATTCATGTCATGTGAAGGATGTAAATATATTCAGTATTAAATTTCTGCTATAATTATTAAAGTATTAATATAATGAGTGTAAAAAAATGTAGCTATATTTTTTTAGAAATTTTTAAAGCGCACGTAGACTTTAACTTTTTATTACGGTGAAACTTATAATTTTAATTTTAATATATTATTTTTTTAATTTAATATTTTTCTTTGACCGTGCTAGTACATAAAAACGTTTGACTAAGAGCATCTCAGAGTAGTTAAAAAATTTCAAAATCTCTTGATTATAGCTACTCTTTAAAATGAAAGCGTCCGGCAAAAACTGTACGAAACCAACAGCATCGCTAATTCGTAGCACTCCGTATTCAAAAACGAATCTCACTTGACTCCCGCACATCACGTCCTGGCCACGCGCGATGCTCGCCGGCGTCACCACCTCATTCTCCCGCCTAACGCGTTACTACACCCCGGCCGTCGCGCTCACCCGCGGGCGTCACTCGCCCGCCCAACGCGCTCGAGTGCACGTGGTCGTCGCACTCGCTGGGTCATATCTCGCCGTCGCCACATCACCGGTGCTGCGCTCCACTGCACGCGTGCGCACTCTTCTACGAGCGTTCGCCGCTCACCTGCTCCAGATCGTGGGGGCAACGAGGAAGGAGCTGGCGCGCGCGGCGGAAAGTTGGGGGCGTGCGCGCGGGAACGTCGGGAAGGGTGGGTACTGAGGAAGAGGAAGCAGAGCTGGCCTGCGCGCGCGGCGGGAAAGGGGAGCGCCAATGGCAGGATGGTGGGGCATGCGCGCGGGAAGGGGAGAACGCGAGCAGGATGGCTAGGGCCGCGAGTTGCCATGTCTTGCGAGCGAGATTCGCGGAATGGCGTGCTCGGGAGAATGGCCAGCGAGATGACGAAGCTGTTGGAGAGACTATTTAAGGAAAAATGGCTATTTTTAGCTTAACAAGTGGATTTAACTCCTCTCTTGGAGATACTCTGAGAGACTGTTATCAGAATTATATAATTTAGATTAAATAATCTGATTAAAAAACAAGCAAAATCTGAAATATATAATCTAATATCTCAGATTATAAATCCATCTCAAAAAGATTATTTCAGATTATTTGCTATAAAAAATTCACTACTAAACCCTTTTTATCAAAATAACCTACCTTGTTATTCTATTACTTCAGCAACATACACTCCACCATTCATAATACTTTATTAATAAAAATAAAAACATAATCTAACTAATAATCTAAACTCTCAAACAGATGGACATTAAATTATAATCTTTAAAATATAATCTATTAGAAAAACAAACAGAGCCTAAATACATAACCTATATGAATTTCCACATTTCAAAAAATTTGACAAACAAATGATTTTCTCAAACAAGAATAGCACGTTGCATTCAATGTAAATTTCTTTTGGAGCAGATGACAATGATAATGAATTAGCTCAGTATAAGAATTAAGATTACAATGTATTAATCTTAGCAATGGAGCTAAAACACTACTCACTCCATATCTACACAATATGCACCACGACGCATGTACTACGGGCCTGTTTGGGACAACTGAAATTTGTAAAGATTTCAGTTTGTTGCTAGCTGCCCAAAAATGCAGCAGTCAGGAGAAGCGGAGCTAACACAAGCGAGCTGTTTGAGAGCGCGACGCGGGAGGAGGCTGGAGCAGGAGGCGCGACGAGAGAGGAGGCCGGAGCGGAGGCACGAGATCCCGGTGACGTAGCGAGCTCGAGCTCGAGTCCCTCGGCGGCGGCGGCGCAAGCTCCTGATGACGGCACGAGCTCGAGCTCCCTCGACGGAGGCGCAAGCTCGTGGTGACGGCACGAGCTCGAGCTCCTTCGACGGTGGGGTGAGATCTCGCAGCAGCAACGCAACTCGAGCTCCGTCGGCGGCAACGCGGGCTTGTCAAGGCGGCGCAGGCTTCGGCTCCGGCGGCGAGACGGTGCAGGCTTCAGCTCCGGCGGCGAGGCAGCGTGGGCTCCAGCTCCGACGGAGAGGCGGCGCGAGTTCCGTGGCCGGCGAGTACGGAAGAAGACGACGCGGCGCGAGCAAGAGATGAGAAGCTGCTCGATACCTGCGTCCGCTTTCTTTTGATTTCACGAAAGATTGGATAAACACGTCTGTTGTGCGCGGCGTCAGAAGCAAGCGGTTTGGCAGTGTACGCGTTTAATTTTATGAAAAATGGGTGTCGTAAGCGGCACCAAACCGGGCCTACATTTAAAATTATATGAACACTATGGGTCTTGAATCCACAAAGATCTAAGTCCTCCATCAGCAACAAGGAAAGTTACAGTAACTTTATAGCTTCACGTGTGGTTCAAAACCTATAAAATATTTTTTTTTATAAACCTCCGTTGAGGCACCCAAGTGGCCTTAGAGCATATCTAACAGCTTTTATATAAACAAAGACATTTTAAGAGATAAATTTAAGAAGTTTAGAAAACTTATAGGGAGTAAAATAATTGCCTTACTTCAATAACTTTTAATAATAATATCTACAAGAGTTATGAACATAGCCCCCCTCATCAATATCTTTGAAATGAAGTTCATCGCCGCTGCCTTTTCTAATTTCTACCATAGCTCGTGCAATCAATTGCCATCCACGTTGGCGTCGTTGGAAGGGTGGAAAAATTCTCGTTTTCTCTGTTTTTTTTATAAAATTGAATCCATTTTTGTAAAATTTTTGTAAATTTTTTTGTGAAAATCTTACGTTAGTCCGAATTGCTGCTGACGAAGAAAATTTGATGCACCAATCAGAGACATGGTATTTGCGTTTTTGGAGTTGGTACTGTTGACTCTTAAAAATTACTCTTTTTATTTTTAAATTAATGTTGTAGAGCTTACAGCTTTTGATTTTAACACATAATTGTGAGAGATTTTACCAAACAATTTTTTTTAAAAAAAAATAATTTTTGTCTGATTCTGTATAATCGTGAGAGGTCTTACCAAACAATTTTTTTTAAAAAAAATAATTTTTGTTTGATTCTGTGAAGTAATTCTCTGAAATGAATTAAAATACCGCGAGCTAAAAAAAATAGCTTCTTCTAATTCTGTGAAATAATTCTTTATTTGAATTTTAAAAGTTTATTTTAAAAAATCAAAACAGAATCACTTTATAAAAAAATTAATAGTGAATTTAAAATACCAGAAGTTAAGAGCTCTGTCAAAGAGCTCTTTAGTATCAATTTTGACAAGTTATTTTATTTAAAAAAATTGATAAAAATTATATATTTTGCTATAATTTGATTAATCATTAGCCTACTTAAAATTCTATATATTTAAACTAATTTTTTAATAAAACAATGGTTAAAATTGAGATTAAAATCGATAATACCAATTTAAAAACGGACGACTTTAGAAATCCACAGCGGGGTGCTTTTAAAAAAAATAAATATTACTAAATCGAAAGTTTGACGCCCCGCTCCCTCAAAACAAAAACCTCAAACCCCCCGTACCAAACCTCGATCCCATCTGTTTCAAAAAAAAAAAAACCTCGATCCCATCGAAATCGAATCGGAGTCCAGAATCCATCCACCCCAGCAGCGATGATCCAGCTGCTATTCGTGGTGCTGGTGGCGGAGGCGGCCGTCGCGGCTGCGCTGCTCTTCAAGACCCCGCTGCGGAAGCTCGCCGTGCTGGGGATCGACCGCCTCAAGCGCGGCCGCCGCGCTCCCGTCGCCGTCAAGACCGTCGCCGGCGTCGTCGTCGCCCTGCTCGCCTCCACGCTCTACAGCATGGCCGAGATCAGCGGCCGCGCCACGGGGGGCGACCCCGACTCCGGAGGCGGCGGCGCGCTCACGCCCACCGACCAGGTCCTCTTCTCGCGACACCTCCTCGAGGCGTCCCTCATGGGTAGGTGTCGGTAACGTGCATCTCCCAACTCGATCTTGTTTGTCACACCTTTGCTGAGACGATCCTTATTGATCCACCCTTCATTTCGTGAATTGGTTTTGCTGCGTTTATGGGTACGGAGTTTGGGATTTATGAGAGTATGCGTGGTCTGAGGGTCCATGGAAGATTAAGCGTAATGTATTCCAGAATACGCTTATATATTTTCCAGTGGGTAAATGGAAAATGTGTATTATCCAAATCCAACTAGTGACATCTCCTGTGGAAAAAAAAACTTAAGTTGCATATAATTAGCCGCATTATATTACAAAGTGCGCTTCTATTCCAAATACTGGAAATTATTTTGATTGCTATACAATTCTGTGTTGCAACTGCAACACCATATGGACAGGAATTGTTTTCTATATCTATGTTGTGCTGAAAATGATTAGCTGAATTATATTACAAAGTGCACTTTTGATCCAGACACTGGACAGCGTAGGGTACAGAAATTGTTTTCTTGATCCATGATGTGTTGAAATTTTTAGCATGAACAGGATTCAGTTGAATGTGTTCGGTCTGTCACATGCCTTTTTTTCATGTAGATCATCTTGACATGGCTCTTAATTTCATCAGAAATGTTTCTGTTAAATGTTTAGTGGGCAGGGTTTCCATTCTATTGTGTTACAGGGTGAGTTTCCATCTATAACATAATGCATAGCGGGATGGCGTGTAGTCAGAAAGGGTGACCAGTGACCATATTAAGTGCAATATATGAATTACTATGTGTCGATGGGTGATGCTCTCGAGAAATATTCTGCTAAGTGTTTCATCACTGAATTTGTGCCATCTATGTTCGACACTAGAGTTTTAAGCAGAGTACTGTTCTTTCAGGGTACTGTTTATTTCTTGGTCTAGTGATTGACCGGCTTCACCAATACATCAGAGAACTGCGTGGATTCAAGAAGAACTTAGAGGCTATATCAAAGCATAATAAAACGTTGGAGGAAGCAAGGCTGGGAATTTCAGAGGAGACAAAGAAGTACCAGGAAGATATTGCGGCTTTGAATGAAGAGATGAAGAAACTGAAGCTACAAGTCCATGAAAAGACAGAAGAAGTCCATGTTGCTGAGGACAAGGCACTTGCTATTCAAAAACAATCTGAAGGCTTGCTGATTGAATATGACCACCTGCTGGAGGACAACCAGCATCTTCGGGAACAACTACAGTCACTTGAACTGAGGCTTTCCAAGTCATGAAAGAAGCTTGTTCAAATATAAGAATCTTGTTTGGTTACCTTGTTGCTGCTGCTTCCGTTTTGGTGAGAATCAAAGCTACACCTCTCATGGGATACTGTAGAAAATCCTAGGGGCAGGACAATTGAATATTAGCTCCCACAGAACATGCTAATTACCAGTATTTTCACTCCTGCATCTTAGAATTTTAACTATGTCCCTATTGCATTATATTATTGGCACCAAATCTGGATATGGAATATTATATTTGAGAACTTTGGAGTTCTTCTTATTTGGTATTAGTGATTGCTATTTTTATGTGCATTTTAGTTCTCTTTTTTTATCACATATGGATTAGCTGTGACTACTGTCAATGGACATGTTCAGAATGCGAGAAAATCATTGTATTAGTTGTTTTATTTTATTAAGCAGTTGTGATAAAGACACATTCTTATCTTATTAAGCAGGTGTGATAAAGACATACTATAAAAAGGTCCCCAGACTGTAGAAAAGTACCTTCTGAAAAGGTTTTGATCTCTCATATAATCTTTTTTCCGAATTGAAATTTGTTTGCTTCTTCATGTTAGTAAAAAAACCAGTTGACCTCAGCGCCTCAGACTAAAGCAGTTCAAAGGATGGTCACCCCATGGTTATATTCATAATCACCAACACAGGTTGATATTAAACCTGCTATGCACTGTCCTTGTGATCTGTAATCATGATGAGTCAGGAAAAAGGTATGCGAGTAAATAATTTCAGCTGGTAGTCAAAATGGTGAAGTTCTGTTATTTCTTACATTTATGTTTTTGTGCAATTTGTTAATTCATGAGCACTGCTGATACTGGCATCTGTATGTGCTTCCTGTCCGTGCTGTTTTGCATGACATTAGCCATCTGATAAAATATTTGATTTGTAATGTAAATGAACAACATGGCTTCTTCCATAAACCTTTTGATTATGGTCACATGAAACAAGTAAAGAAACTGTCTGTGATCTTGTAAATTAATTAGATTCTAAGAAATGTGTTCAGCAGAAAAAAATCTTTCAGCTTTGTTGTAATTATTTTCTGTAGACTCACAAATGGCTCTTCTGCCATTTATCTATTTCAACAATGTCCATTTTGTGTACCATATACTTGCTCCCAAACACATCACAAAACTCGCTCTATGGTTGTTACGTGAGGATATTTCTGGTACTTTTGATGCAAAAAAATCATTTTATGTTTATGGAAGATTATATTTGTTAGGAATAATAGATGATGGATTGATAATGATAAAGAGGACCTAGGGGTACATATATATAGGCTAGGGAAGGGTGAACCCTATACTAACCTATTACAATAATACCCTTGATTATTATATCTTTAACACCTCCTCAAATGCAAGGCGTGTGCAATAGCGTTGCATTTGAAGGAGATTACATGACGAACTAAGACTTATGACAAACTAAAATTACATCCAAAAACAAAACTCTTCAAAGTTGTCGTAAAGCGGGAGCCCTGATGATGCGTCGAGTCATGCCGAAGAGATATATGGCACTACAACAAATGGCATGTAACGAAAAAGGATGATAAAAGGTACTACTGCAAAAGGCAAGTAGTCATAGAAGATGCTGTAATGTACTACTGCAGATGCCAAGTAGTGATGATGATGATGATGACAACAAAATGGTTGCACCAACAATGAGAGTTAGTGACTCGATGGAATCAACTAACAATAAAAGAAAAAGGCTGACCAACTATAATGTGGACTCTCACAGAATAGACGAACACAAGAGAATAAAAAGTTTTGGATGTGGACTCGGTGAAAGTAAGACTCTAAGAACAATATATAGATGAAGTAAAAGCAAAGCTATGAGAATTATGAGGGCCAAAAAAATGCCGGGCATGATGATGGCACTCCAGAAGCTCCAGAATTTGCTTGCTCATCAGGAACTACATCAGCAACAAGAGCACCAGCAGAGCCGCTGGAAGGAAGAGGTGGACCACGTCCACGAGCAGCACGACGAGCACGGAAGGCAGCAAGCTTTTCTGGATACTTGACAAAACAATTATCTGAACGATGAGTATTCTTCTTGCAGTGAACACATGCAGTACTCGACTGATAAGCTGCCAACACACTATGTGGCACTGTCACATGAGAAGTGGCCATAGACTGAAGCCGAGTCTCTTTAGTAATTAAATCAGATAATGCTTGTGCCATAGTAAGAGTGGAGGCATGAAGCAATCGTGAACGAATGGACTCAAATTCTGCCCATGACAAACCTGTATGTGAAGAACTTCTCATTGAATGTTTGTGTTGTGCACTCAGCAGATTTGCACCGGGGTACCATGGACATCAGTGGACCCATCAGACGATCAAAGACAGAATAATACTCATCAATGGACATATCACCCTGTTCCAGTACATGAATCTGCTGCATGAGAGTATGAAGAATAGTACCACTATCTTGAACATAACGCTTCTGCAAGTAAGACCACATGGCTTTGGTTGTCTTAAAGGAAGAAAGACTCATGATCATAGACTGTTTCATGCTCGGGACTATGGCAGCCATCACCTTTCCATCACAGATTTGCCAAGTTTTAATTGCATCAGCATTAGTGCCATCAGCCTTGGGTGTTGGTGGATCATCTGTCAGATGTAAAGCTAAATCAAAACCTCTCAATGCAGTTTCAACACAAAAAGCCCACTCTATAGTTCTGACCATCAAGAGTGATGTTGATTGCAATTGCACTGATCTGAGACATTGGATGCTACAGATACTTGACCAACAACAGATCAGAGAACAATATAGCAGCAAGAACGAGCAGTTACCACTGTGCAGATGAAGAGAGATCTAGCAGCAGCAAGAGGCGGACCTGGTCCACGATCTTTGCAACCAGATGGGTGGTGAAGAACCGAGTTGATTGAAACGCAATCTGATGGAGGGGCGTCAACAAGCCACACGAGCTGGCCTAGATGAGGCAGGCAGACAGGTATAGGCCGATCGGAGCAGATCAGGGCCGGAGACAGCTCAAATCAAAGCGGAGAAGCCACAGAGGCAGCAAAACAGACAGCTCCGTCCGTGATGGCGATGAATCCGGCCGTGATGGCGGCGGATCGACAGCTATGGCTGCAGATCTGTAGAAGCTGGAGCGGATCTCACGACGAGAAAGGCAGAGGCGGATTGGATCAGGGCCGCTGCGCTAGGAGGTCGCCAGGAGGGGCGACGTGGCCAACAGAGGCGGCGCTGGGTGTCGAGGGGCGGCAGCGGCGAAGATCCAGAAGGCGGCCGGCTCAGGCGACTAGATCCGGCGACGGCAAACCGGAGCAGACGACGACGACGGCTGGATCCAGCGACGTCGAGGATGGCTCCAGGCACGGCCACCAGAGGTGACGGGGATGAGCGGTGCGAGGGCGACGAGGATGGGAGTCACAGGTGCGATGGGGATGAGTTACATGATGAGGCGGCGGCAGGGAAAAAAAAAAGGGTTAACCTAGCTCAGATTCCATGTTAGAAATAATAGATGATGGATTGATAATGATAAAAAGGACCTAAGGGTATATATATATATATATATATAGAGAGAGAGAGAGAGAGAGAGAGGGAGAGGCTAGGGAAGAGTGAACTTTAGACTAACCTATTACAATAATATCTTTGATTATTATATCTCTAACAATATTATTAAATGATGCTTGTTGGTCAGTATTATTGACCACAGCAACAATGATTGGTCCCAGGCCACAGCCCTTGGCCTGTGTGTGACTTGGACCTTACACTACCAAACTGAATTGGTACTTTAGAATGCTGATCGTTAGAGACTTGAGCTTTGTTCAAGTCCCTTGGCCTATGTTGTGTCTTGCTGCATGTTAAAAACGTGGACCACTTTAGCTATCCTCCTGGCTGTGTGTCTTGACCTGACCCTTTTCTATTGTTTTGCGAAGTGCAGTCCATGATTAACTGTGACTTTATCATCATTGATCTCCACGCATCCTTTCATCACAGCTATTCAAACTACAACTTTACCTTATTTGAAAAAGACCGTGTTCATGGCAGCAATGTCGGTGTTTGTGCATGTAGGTTCCATTGGCGTTGATCATCAGGCTACCCTTGTTAACAAGTGTCTATATTAGGCAGCGTTGCTTTGCATCAAAGTCTTGTTGACAGACATGGCAGCATGGGAAACAAGCCCTTCCAACAGTGCAGGCATCAATTTAGATTATGTAGTATGTCTACAATTGTACGGTTTCTAATGAAAAATTTACTCATGCTTCCGTGTTTCTTGGAGCTAGAAAAACATTATGAATGGCTGGCATTTGCCTGCAAAAGTTTACTGAAATATCATGGTGCATCACCTTTATTCTTTTATACTGAAAAAGGGTCATGAACATGAAACCTCTGAAGGCTAATTTTGTAGCTGCCCTGTTGGCCACTAGCAGTGCACTACAAGGAAATCTTTGGGAAATTTGAGTAAGGAAATACACAGGCATACGGTTAATTTATCAGAAAGCTACTGCACTATGTGTCTCGAGCCGCAATGCCAAATCAAGCTTATGTTACAGTAAGATGAGTAACACTAGCAAGGTAAGGAGATCATCTTGAACCCTTTATACAGGAGATTTATGAGAAAGTCCGATCGAGCAAACCTTATCCCAGGTACAAATTGGCCTACGCATGCACACACATTTCCCCTCATCCATTAGCAGCTTTTCTACATGGTTACACCAAGGAGACAGCTGTGGTTGGCGAGTGGCTAGCCCAGCTTCACGTGGACACGTTGGTCCAGAACATTTGGTTAACGCAGACGACCCCTTCACCATGACAGACAGGCAGTAAAGACGCAGTGTCACACCAACTAGTCATGCGGACAGTGGGGTGCTCCACGGGAATATGCCTTGCTTGCGATCGTGCCTGTAATAACACACGCGATTCATCAGCTCGATGGGCTGGGACCTGAGTTTGGGAGAGGTGGTTGGGTGGAGCGGACATTTTCACGTCCCCGGAGCTCCGGTGGCCCGCGTGGTCCACTCGATTCACGGGCGTGAGGTCACGATCCGACGCGATTTTTTTTTTGCAGGAGAGGTCCCATTATACAGTGAAAGATGGAAAGACCTTTGAAGCTCCGGGGGGTTGAGATTTTGTATTATCCCGGTGGTTGGGGCGGATGAAAAGCAACGAGACAACCACAGTGGGATTTGTCTGTCTGGCTTGCAAACCACGGCTGCGTCGCCATAGGCTGGTCTGGTGGTGCGCGAAACGGTAGCTAGCGCGGCGCTTTTCCGAACCTGCTGTTGTGGCCGTCGGTCGATGTGCGTGCATGGCAAAGAGGCGGTTCATTCAGATCTTACTCCTAATTTGGGGGAGCTACATCCTAAAAAATTGGGACGAATAACCCGGGGAGTCGTAACAGCAGTCCTGCTCGCCGCCGTTGCAGCGTTCTGGATGTCTGTCCGGAGAACGATTCCAGCAGACAAAAGGGCGGACATCTAACTGTGCTGCAGCTCTGTCTTCACTGCCGTAACGCGCGGAGCAGGGCCCCTTTCCAGATTAGGCGCGCGCTGGTGGCTAGCTGGAGCAGTATCGTCTCGCCCCTCGCCTTTAGCGCGTGGCCCGTGTCCTCGCCTTGCCAGTCCGGCGGTCGGGGTGCTGCCGTGGAGGCGTGGGGGCCGAGAATGAAGACGGCCGGTCCCGCTTCCATTGTGTACTCGCAAGGAAGTTGTGCTACCAGAAGAAGGATTAATTTAAAATATTATAATTTTATAAAATTTAAAATATATTATTCGTACTTACATATTATATTTATTTATAAAATTTTATTTATCATTGATAGATTAATAATATATTTTAAAATTTATAAAATTGTAATGACATGTATATAATTTGTTCGAAGAAGAAAGGTCTCCCGAGTCCCGATGCTGCCTGGTCCCGCCGGCCAGGAGGGAGGAGCAGCACACTGAAAGCTCGTGCGGGCTCATCAGCCTTCCGTTCCGCCGACGTTTGGTGTGGAGGCGCCTCGGCGTCACGTGGCCCGGAACGTGGAAAAGATGAGGGGAGTATAACCTGCTCGCCGTGCATTTTCGCT
>BCLH01003649.1:0-12091 GCA_001602315.1 Zoysia pacifica
CTCACTCTAAATCCTCAATCAATAAATACGGTATCAAAGCCTAAACAAATTAAGGAGAAGTGCTTACTCAAAAATGGATGATAGCTGAGTGAATCCACTGAACGGGCACCATTGAAATCCAAATGGCTGAGAATATATCCAACATGACAATGAGAAACAGGAGAGGTCAAGCGATGACAACATACCAAAACTGAAGACTGCATTTTGTGCAACAGCATAATTAATATAAATTACTAAAACAAGCAAGGCAGAAGCAAATATAGCAAAAGCTGCAGTGCATATAGCTGTATACCATGAAAAGTATGACTACCGATGAAGGAAATTCAAGGAAGTATGCCCATACTTCTGTGACCTAAATCTGTAAGTTACTGGCACTTACAATATCAGAGCTGATGTCATATGTCTCACCAGTCACCCAGCCACTCATATCAACAGCAGAAGAGGGATGATGTCCACTTGCATAAAGCCAGCGACCTTGCTCAATCTTCCTACAATTAGGGCATTGCATTGCTCCTTTTGCATTGAATGCGGATCCAATACAGTCTAGTAGGGAAAACATTTTTAATTCAGCAATCTGATACTGTCACGATACTGGAGTTAGAGATAATGATGCAGACAAAGGAGGTTCGGGCCTTTCAACTACTCCCTCCCTCCTTCCAATTTAAATTAGCCAATGATAACAATTTTAGAACAGAGAGAATGCTTGCCAAGCAATATCATTGGTACTACTCACTGACCCAAGCAATAACTTTGTTATTAGCACAATGCATTCTCAGTTCAGCCACGGCACCAGACTATTATGTTTTGATGCTGCCATAATTGGTTATAGCCAGTAGCAGACCTTTCATTAGGACCACAAGCGCCATGACCTGTCCTTTTTTTTAAGAAACAAATCTTAACTATTGGTTTTACAATAGATAAATATCAATTTCTTATAGCCCAGCACAAAATTAGCACTATTGTTTAATATTATGGCCCTAACCTTTGGCAAATCCTAGGACCGCCCCTGGTTATAGTATTGCATGTTTACCAAACAGATGCGGATGAAGTAGCGAATTAAGGAAGCAATACGCCAAGGAGCAATGCAAAGGCGACGTGCAAGAGATCATGCAAGTGATTTGGGTACCATATGTAGATCATGCAAGACATCATCACTACCACATATCGATAAAAAGTAGACACTATTCATTAGCGATGCCACATAAAAAAGTCGTCACTAATAATACATCAACGACAGGCTTTTGACAGCCGTCTACATCAACGACGGGCTTTTAAACACGCGTCTCTGATGTATTACATTAGAGATGAGCATCATATAGCCATCTTTGATGTGCATCATACTGCTGATTAGATACATCATTCATAAATTCTCAATTTCATACAGACAGCTGCACAGAGCAATATCATTGTCACTCAGTGGCAACATAGTAGCAACTATAGTTTTTGTTTATTGATTTCTGGACACCATAGGCAGCCTGACGCTTATCTTTCAGAATGGCTCTCAATGCAAAATAGAAGTCAGGAATGCTGAAAGAACCCCAAATGAAACCTGAGGGCCGCAGGGCTGAAAAAACCTAAAACACAATGGCATAAACTTCATGCCGGTCCCTTGATTCACCAGATGTCCATGCAGCAGTGCGGCATCTTCTTTCCGCTGATTTCTTCCAAGTCCAGGATCAAATAATTTAGTCTAATTTAAAGATATACATATACACGAATAGAAACCCCAGCCCTCGCTGGTCACAGGAATGGAGGCATGCTTTGGGGAGGCATATGCTGATAGCTATTCTCTGGGTGATTTGGTGGTACTGCTCACCAGCAGGCCTTCGTTTAAAACTTCCATGTGCATGGTTCAGAATAGGATTGAAGGTGCCCCAGCCCCACCAATGGTTCAGAGTAGGATTGAAGTCCGCGTGGGCAGATCAGAAGTTGCCGGCACGGGGGTTCAGTGAACCCAGTTCACCCTTGGTCAAAAAAAACTCTCATACTATAGTATGCCCAATTGGATGCCCACTGGTGACTAACAACGTTCAATGCTTCTCACCAACAGAACATTTATTTACTTTTCAATTCTGAGCTTAAGCTGAGATGGAGGAAATTTAATTCGTTTGCTGAAGCCACGAATCAATGTCAGAGGCATCGATCACATGTAAATCAGAAAACACACAGCTGAAACATTCATGCCCTCCACGAAAGGAGAATACCAAGGTCCTTGGGCAATGAGGTCCAACCTCGATCTCCATCCACCCCGGCATAACAAACAAGATCCAAGCCTTTCTTGCGAAGGCAACGGCCGCCGCTTGCTCCTCCAGCGATGTTTATCTCCTCCACTGTTCTGTTTAAAAGTTGCGAGCCGGCTCATAGTTTGCACACAAGACGTTGTAGTTGCAAGCCTATGTGTTGGGAAAGAGACTGAAATACCAGAGCACAAGCAGTTATTTACCAACCCAAGAGTTCTTGCTTTCTATGAGAAGGTACTAATATTCAAAAGTCCCAAATTCTCTAGCTGATACTACCTATTTTGTTTTCTACTTCAGCTTATCAGCTTAACTAAATTGCACTAAGAGTTACTTTATAACCTAGAAAGGAAGCGGTCAACTTGCTAACATCATCCCTACATTCAGGAAACTATATATTGCATAGCTGTGTCGTATTGTTAAACAATGAAATATTTTTATTTACATGATAAAAAAGGGAGCAATATTATTTACCACACATAATGTTATTTCCAGACTTCTGCACATAAAAATACAATGCATCACCTAACTTGGTTTGTTTGTGTTTAGGATTCACAAGATGGAACATATTCAACGAAGCCAGGGCCTAGTTCAAACATACACATTACTGAGAAGAATGGTTCTGCTGATGAAAAGAGACTCACTCGCATGGCAACTATGGTTTCTGCTTTTAAAGAAACTCAACTCATTGGGCTGATGAAAGAAAAATCAGAAATTATCAAACTGGTTTCAGAAAATAGTAGCCAAGAATTTCAGGTGATCTCCATATGTGGAATGGGTGGTCTTGGAAAAACCACTCTAGTCAAAGATGTCTATCAAAGCCAAGAGCTCAGTAACATGTTTGACAAGCGTGCTTGCGTCACAGTAAATCGCCCCTTTAACCTCAATGAGCTTCTCAATAGTTTGGCCTCACAATTGACTGAGAAACAAGATGTTGTTGGCGATGGAAAAAAACCAGAAAATCAGCCATCCTTGACTGACATTCTAGAAGGAAAGAAATACTTGGTTATTCTTGATGATTTATCCTCCACGGCAGAGTGGAATGCTATAAGTCATTGTTTCCCTAGAACAGAAATTGGAAGTCGGGTCATAGTCACCACAAGGGATCAGAACATTGCTAAGCATTGTTCAAATGAAAAATACATGTACAAGATCGAAATTCTTGGAGAAAAGGATGCATGTGACCTCTTCACAGAAAAGGTAATGCAAATATTATCATGTCCTAAGTAGGCTATATTTTGGTTACATACTAAGATTGGATGGTTAATTAGTGGATTTAAGGTAGCAATGTTTAGTCATCTTACAACAAAGTTATCGTATCTTTTTTTTTTTTTGCCTTGAACACGTAAATTACTTTTTATTAAGATGAAACACTAGAAACATTAACACACTTGTTTGCGAGACAGGAATCAATTAATCTTGCATGACTATAGCTAAAAGTGATTTATAACAAAAGTTACACAACCTAAGACATTAATTAGAAACAAGAAAGGTTTAAAAGTAAGTGAAGGCTGCAATGAATGCTTAGCTATTTATGGGATCATTTTAGAACATACTTAGCTAACTATTTGGAATAACATGTATATGGTAGGTTTTTCTGCAATGGGCTATGATGTATGTGGCAAGTCATACTTAGTTACAAAAGTGCTATATGGAACATTAGAAAATGTAATAAAAATTTGGAAGCCAAGCCATATGTATCGAGTACAATGCACTGCTAGAGTAGGAGGGAGGGAGTGATTTACGCAAACTGAACGGATCCAGTGGTATTTATACAAAATCTGTAAGGCACTCACTAACGCAACCTCCGCATCTCACCTTGGGGTCAGAGAGGGACTGACTAAAGCCTAACGGGGGAGAGAGAGAGAGAGAGAGAGAGAGAGAGAGAGAGAGAGAGAGAGACTATATGTACACAGTCGAGAGAGAGAGAGACTATATGTACACAGTCGACTTTAGTTTGCTGAAGTTAAACTAAATCAATTTCAGGTCTTCGGAAAGGCTACAGATTTGGACAATGAGTACCCTGAGTTGGTTGAAGTAGCCAAAGCTAATCCTCAAGAAGTGCAATGGACTGCCACTTGCAATAGTAACAATAGGTGGTTTTTTATCAAAACAACCAAAAACTCATGGAATGGAGAAAATTAAATGAACAGATTGGTACTGAGTTGGAGATAAATGAAGAGCTTGGAATAATAAAAGATGTTCTTATTAAAAGCTATGATGGTTTACCCTATTATCTCAAGTCTTGTTTCTTGTATATGTCCATCTTTTCTGAAGACCACATTATTAGCCGAAGACGCTTGGTGCGCCGGTGGATCGCAGAGGGTTACACAAGCGAGATACGTGGCAAGTCTCATCAAGATGTAGCTGACAGTTATTTCATGGAACTCATTGAAAGGAGTATGATCTTGCCGTTCCAAAAATCAGTTGGTGGTAAAAATGGAGTTGACTCTTGCCAACTCCATGATCTCATGCGTGAAATTAGCATCTCAAAATCAACGGATGAAAATCTTGTACTTAGGCTAGAGGAAGGCTCTGGCTCACATACATAGGAAATTGTTCGCCACCTTGCCATAAGCAGCAACTGGAAGGGAGACAAGAGGGAGTTTGAAAGCGCAGTGGATTTGTCCCGCGTACGGTCATTAACAGTGTTTGGGGAATGGCGGTCATTTTACATTTCTAACAAGTTGAGGTTATTGCGTGTGTTGGACTTGGAAAACACGACAGGCCTACTTGATCACCACCTTGAGCACATTGGAAGTCTTCTGCACCTGAAATACATTTCTCTAAGAGGTTGCATAGATATCTTTCTTCTGCCGGATTCATGGGGTAACTTGCTGCAACTGGAAACACTAGATGTCAAAAATACACACATATGCGAGCTGCCAAAAAGCATCACCAGGCTTAGAAAGCTGCAATATATTTTTGGGAAAATTATGTTCCAGTTTGTATCATACTGAATGAAAGGGTACCCTACTATCTAATGAAGCTTTGTGTTGCATGTTGTTCACCAAAGTTTCTACAGGATGTGGAGCTGATGGATGGTGATCCAAACAGACATGATGTGTGTATTTTCTGGCGTCACGTTGTATTCCCTACTTTACTGTCAAGGAGACTAGACCCATATGGTATTGTGCTGCCAAAAGGAGTCAGGAAGCTAAAAAGCCTGCACACACTGGGCGAAGTGAGCATCGCCAGAGAGAAATGTATCCTGCGGGAGATAAGAAGGCTCACACACTTACGCAAGTTAGCGGTGAGAGGAATCAATAAGAAAAACTGTAAATAGTTTTGTTCAACGCTAGCTGACCTCACCTGTCTAGAATCATTATCAGTGAGATCAGCAGAGGAGTTTGATTTAGATGGCTTCTTGGATGGCGAGTCCACGCCACCATTCAACCTCCAGAGCCTCAAGCTGTACGGCAAGCTGGTGAAATTGCCGGAATGGATCGGGAGGCTCCAGAATCTTGTGAAGCTAAAGCTAGTGTGGACCAAGCTATCAGAGGTTGATGGCACCATGCAATTCCTTGGCAAGCTCCCAAACCTGTCCATCTTGCGTCTTTATCTTCTCACCTTTGACGTACAGGAGGACGGGGAGTGCCGTCTCAATTTCCGTCACTTTCCAGAGGAGGTGCCATTCCAAAATCTGACGGTGCTGGAGCTCTGTGACATAAATGGTGAGATCGGTGAGATCCGGGTGTACGATTCAGTGGAGTTTGAAAAAGGAGCAGCGCCTAACCTTGAGCTGCTACGCTTTTGTGGTCTTAGTGGTGAAAAGGACAACTTGTTCTCTGGGCTGGCAGATCTCCCAAAGCTTAAGGAATTCGAGCTGGACAACTACAGTTACAGCTTTGAAGCGAACGTGCAAGCCCAACTTGCCGAGAATCCAAATAAGCCCATTTTTAAGAAGAGCACATGGTAGAAGTAAAAATCGATGGAGGTAACTGCTTCGCTGCTTCCTGGTTCCCCGTTCGAGTATCTGAACGCCTAATATCTGTGTGAATCCCTATTCCTGCTGCTCCTGTATTTCTTGTGAACTCTAGTACAGTCTTTTTTTTTCTTGTGTTGAGTTCTATATAACTTTCTATTCTTGTACTACCATCAAAGATCGTGCAGAGTTGTACAAATAACTTCAGTCGACATCACGCCGTAGTAATTAATGTATGTGCAGGGTCTCAATCTTGACCTATTTATCAGTTTCTGTATAATTAAACATCACGGTCCTCTTACCTGTCTCTACCTTTACATGTGACTTGTTCGAAATCGTAGCAGCAACACCTGTGCAGCTTACTTCAACAACCGTTGGGCACCCAGGCGTTTTTGCTACGCGGTTCTGGCCTGTTGGGTCTGTTTCTTGTTTCGTTCAGTTAATTTTTGGGTAGGCGCAAACTGCAGAGCAAAAGCTTTGCAGGGAGTGAAGAGGTGGGGTTCGCAAATGCTGCTTTGAAACGGCCGCTAGGTGGGGGAGCCGGGATATGTTTGTTACCCTGTATAAGGATGCGGGTGCGACGCTGCGTGTAGGCATCGACGGTGCCTCGTTCGAATGTGTTCACGGCCACGCTTGGATTCACCACTCAGTTCCAAACCATCCAACTCCAGTCACGGTTCCACCTAGTTAAAATATAATCGTTGCATGTTTTATTCTTGGATTTTGACATTTTGTGAAAGAAAACTTGTGTGGTATCATCTCTGTCTCCGTTGGAGCACGCAGTTTTCTGTTTTTAGTGTGTGCGTAAGGGCTATGTGTTTGCTGAACAGATCGATGCTGCTTAATTTGACGAAACATGTCATTTATATACGTGCTCCTAGCAAATTGCTAGTCTATTTTTGTTTTCTTTTTCTCTTTATGCCCGTGGATGCACGCTTCCCATCACATCTCAGATTCCAGAGTCCAGACGGCCTATCATGTTTATGCCTCGTTTTCGAAAATCGTCAGCAACTCAGCATTATAGGGATCAAAACATGCATGCGTGATGCTTAATTCTAAAGTTATGCATGCTGGCATGTTAGGAATCTCGTTTGAAATGGTTGGCAGTACTTGAGCTAGCATCGTCTTCAGTTCTTTAACACTCAATACAGCTGGCTTTAAATTTCTATCTGCGGCAGCCAGTAGAGGTTGTCGGTTGGGAGGTTACGGTCACATGCACGCTTGATTCGAGGCATCCTTACATGTGCTCTCAGTCTTAGCATGCTAATCCAGCTTCCTATTTACACTTCAAAATGGAGTATAATGTAGAGTGCGCTCAGGATCCAACGTTCTCTCGCATGGTGGCCAGGCTAGCTTGCTAAAATGTCAGTCACATGCACGCTTCACGACACAAGTATATTTGTTCCTCGAGGCACCCTCCTACATGTGTTCGCTGTCAAACCATCCAACTCCATTCACCTATAGCAAAAAGGGAATAGTCACTGCATCTTTTATTCTTGGATTTTGAATGATAAGCTGATGTGCTGTCGTTCTACACAATAGTAGTATATTTGTCCTTCAAGGCATCTTCTCACATGTGTTCTCTCACTAACTAATGCAGGATTCCGACCAGCTCGGTTGTTTCCTAAACGGTAGTGCGTCGGGGATGTGAGCAGCCCGGTTGGTGGTGTACCGCAGGCTTAGCTTCTCGGTCGCGGTTAGTTGGTCTTTTAGTCTTTATTAACGCTTTTATATATGGTCAGATCTGGCTGACCGATGTCGTATTGGACATCGTGTTTGTGGTTGGCCGGATCGTTTTTTTTTTTTTTAAGTATCTCTTTTTTCTCTTGATATAGAGCATACCCCGCACGGCGTTAGGGATGAACATGAACTCACATGCTTAGCTCAGATTCTAAGGTATGCTCGTCAAAGTTTACAAAAAAAAAGTAAACCATGGACTCGGTTTTGAACAATGCCAAAAACCAAACCGATTGAAAACCGTTTTTGCTGCAGTATACAGTTTTGTTTTTAGCTAGCGACAACCAAACAATTTTAGATCTATATCCGATTGGTTTTAGAAATAGAACCAAATGATTTCACTGTTTTTCATGAAACCCATGATTTTCTGAAATAACTATGGTTCCTTCCTCTTCATTTTTTTATAATCCATACAACTTACTTTGATTTCCTATCTGCCCGTACCTAGCAGTGGTTGCTGTTCGAGTGTTTCCCCACTCACACTACCAGCCACATGCACGCTTCAATGCTTCATACACAATATACTTGTGCTTAAGCATCTTCTCACATGTTTCCTTATTGTCCGCTTGTTGCTTCCTATGTTAGGCCTTAGATATGTACAATGTAGATGGTAAAGTGAGTCAGGGATGCACATGAACTTAGATGCTTAGCTTAGATACCGATATATACATGCTCGCTGGCATTGTTGTATGCATGCACGTGGATGCCTCTAGCCGCCTCTAATAAAATACTCCATCTATCCCTAATTATTTATCATCACAAAGTTCATAAGTTTTTCTCCATTTACTTTTCAATACACATTTCTCTATTTTTAATATATTTTTATTTCTACCTTTCTCCTACTCATTTTCAATACATACCACCTTTTTCATCCTCAATTGTCTTGTCCACGTTCACGTTCAAAATGACAACTAAAAGTGAACGGAGGGAGTACTACTACTGCATTATGGGAGTCGGTGGTTGAAAGCCATCTTTTGATAATCCACGCATATAACTTTTTTCTTTAAACCTAGGAAAAAAAGTGACTCGCTAAACCAGGGTTCATGCTCCTGCTCCTGCTTAGAAAACAAACTACCCGCTTAAAAGGCTAACGTGGCCAGTTGAGTGTGTCGGAGTTCTTTTTCATGGGAACGGTTCCGGTGCAGACGCTACCCGTCAAAATTGTAAACACTAGGAGTATAAAGACGAAAATGAACTCGCATGCTTAGCGCTCAGGATCCAACGTTCTCTCACATGGTGGCCAGGCTAGCTTGCTAATGTCAGTCACATGCAAGCTTCACTATGCAATAGTATATTTGTTCTTCGAGGCACCCTCGCACATGTGTTCTCAGTCTGCAAGGGCACATTAGCTATGTGAACAGTAGTTCCTTAACTTGCAGCGGTTTCCTCAGTTTGAGGTTTGCGATTCATCTGATTGTATAATATGATATCAACCATCAGTTGCATTTCGAGGAAATGGATTCGGTTGCTTCAGAAATGAAGTTGAGGAAACATGGCGTTGCAAAATTTCCAGTTTCGTTTATTTGTTTTCTGTCCCTATTTTTGCCAGTTGATCCAATCGTAACTCAGATTCATCTCATTTTTCAAAATCACTACCATGCATGCCTAATGCCGCCGTAACATGAATGGGACTAGACCACCTGTGTGAGGGCTTATAGAAAAAGATCCAACTCCTATAGCTTGTGATATGGAAAAAGACCGAACTCCCAACTCACATCTATCGTCACTAAGTCAAGTCCAACAAAATGCATCTTGCTCCGCGTTGCATCTGACCACTTTTTAAACCACGGCTGGCTTCTAGATCGGCACCAAGCATTAGCATCATCAGCTTTCATCCACACACCAGTGACACCACATCGGGGAGGATAGCCATGGAGTCGACGGCTCTGAGTGTGGGCAAGTCCGTGTTGGATGGAGCGCTTGGTTATGCCAAATCCGCCTTCGCGGAGGAGGTGGCCTTGCAGCTTGGCGTCCAGCGCGACCACGCCTTCATCAAATATGAGCTGGAGATGATGTGGGCTTTCCTTATGGCTGCACATGAGGAGCATGACAGGCGTGTGGTGGTCAAGACTTGGGTGAATCAAGTCCGTGATGCCGCCTATGATGCGGAGGACTCCCTCCAGGACTTTGCTGTTCGTTTGGGGAAACCATCATGGTGGCGCATCCTTGGCACATTGATTGATCGGCGCCGTGTGGCCACAAGGATGAAGGAGCTGAGAGCCAAGGTTGAGGATATTAGCCAAAGAAATGCACGGTACCAACTCATTAGTGGACCAGTTGGCTCCAAGGCTGTCACCACCATCGAGCAGTCCGGCATGATCAGTACAACTATGTCTGGCACTGAGGAAGCAATGAGGCAGAGGAATGAAGCAAAACTGGTTCTCATTCGACTGATCCAGAACAAGGACGATGACCTTAGAGTGATTGCTATATGGGGTGCCAAAAATGTTTTTGGGGAGGCATCCATTGTCAAAAGGACCTTCGATGATCTGAAGAGAGACAACAAGTTCAAGTGTCAGGCGTGGATTAGCATTACCCAGCCTTTCAACCGGATGGAGTCTCTTCAAAACATTGTTAAACAATTATTTGTTGATTCTCTTCATGAAGCAGCGAAGGCACAAGAGAAATCAAGTCCTGGAGCCCTTGATCTGCGAAGGATGGGGACAATGAAGGAAGGTGATTTGATTGATGCTTTCCAGAAATATGTGGATGATAAGAGTTTTCTGATCGTTCTTGATAACCTATCCAGCAAGGAAGAGTGGGACCAAATTAAAAAATGCTTCCCAAACAACAAGAAAGGGAGCCGGCTCATAGTTTGCACACAAGACGTTGTAGTTGCAAGCTTATGTGTTGGGAAAGAGACTGAAATACCAGAGCACAAGCAGTTATTTACCAACCCAAGAGTTCTTGCTTTCTATGAGAAGGTACTAATATTCAAAAGTCCCAAATTCTCTAGCTGATACTACCTATTTTGTTTTCTACTTCAGCTTATCAGCTTAACTAAATTGCACTAAGAGTTACTTTATAACCTAGAAAGGAAGCGGTCAACTTGCTAACACCATCCCTACATTCAGGAAACTATATATTGCATAGCTGTGTCGTATTGTTAAACAATGAAATATTTTTATTTACATGATAAAAAAGGGAGCAATATTATTTAAACCACACATAATGTTATTTCCAGACTTCTGCACATAAAAATACAATGCATCACCTAACTTGGTTTGTTTGTCTTTAGGATTCACAAGATGGAACATATTCAACGGAGCCAGGGCCTAGTTCAAACATACACATTACTGAGAAGAATGGTTCTGCCGATGAAAAGAGACTCACTCGCATGGCAACTATGGTTTCTGCTTTTAAGGAAACTCAACTCATTGGGCGGATGAAAGAAAAATCAGAAATTATCAAACTGGTTTCAGAAAATAGTAGCCAAGAATTTCAGGTGATCTCCATATGTGGAATGGGTGGTCTTGGAAAAACCACTTTAGTCAAAGATGTCTATCAAAGCCAAGAGCTCAGTAACATGTTTGACAAGCGTGCTTGCGTCACAGTAAAGCGCCCCTTTAACCTCAATGAGCTTCTCAATAGTTTGGCCTCACAATTGACTGAGAAACAAGATGTTGTTGGCGATGGAAAAAAACCAGAAAATCAGCCATCCTTGACTGACATTCTAGAAGGAAAGAAATACTTGGTTATTCTTGATGATTTATCCTCCACGGCAGAGTGGAATGCTATAAGTCATTGTTTCCCTAGAGCAGAAATTGGAAGTCGAGTCATAGTCACCACAAGGGATCAGAACATTGCTAAGCATTGTTCAAATGAAAAATACATGTACAAGCTCGAAATTCTTGGAGAAAAGGATGCATGTGACCTCTTCACAGAAAAGGTAATGCAAATATTATCATGTCCTACGTAGGGTATATTTTGGTTACATACTAAGATCGGATGGTTAATTAGTGGATTTAAGGTAGCAATGTTTAGTCATCTTACAACAAAGTTATCGTATCTTTTTTTTTTTTGCCTTGAACACGTAAATTACTTTTTATTAAGATGAAACACTAGAAACATTAACACACTTGTTTGCGAGACAGGAATCAATTAATCTTGCATGATTATAGCTAAAAGTGATTTATAACAAAAGTTACACAACCTAAGACATTAATTAAAAACAAGAAAGGTTTAAAAGTAA
>BCLH01003649.1:12096-26451 GCA_001602315.1 Zoysia pacifica
GGTTTTTCTGCAATGGGCTATGATGTATGTGGCAAGTCATACTTAGTTACAAAAGTGCTATGGAACATTAGAAAATGTAATAAAAATTTGGAAGCCAAGCCTTTTGTATCGAGTACAATGCACTGCTAGAGTAGGAGGGAGGGAGTGATTTACGCAAACTGAACGGATCAAGTGGTATTTATACAAAATCCGTAAGGCATTCACTAATGCAACCTCCGCATCTCACCTTGGGGTCAGAGAGGGACTGACCAAAGCCTAACGGGAGAGAGAGAGAGAGAGAGACTATACGTACACAGTCGACTTTAGTTTGCTGAAGTTAAACTAAATCAATTTCAGGTCTTTGGAAAGGCTACAGATTTGGACAATGAGTACCCTGAGTTGGTTGAAGTAGCCAAGCTAATCCTCAAGAAGTGCAATGGACTGCCACTTGCAATAGTAACAATAGGTGGTTTTTTATCAAAACAACCAAAAACTCCCATGGAATGGAGAAAATTAAATGAACAGATTGGTACTGAGTTGGAGATAAATGAAGAGCTTGGAATAATAAAAGATGTCCTTATTAAAAGCTATGATGGTTTACCCTATTATCTCAAGTCTTGTTTCTTGTATATGTCCATCTTTCCTGAAGACCACATTATTAGCCGAGGACGCTTGGTGCGCCGGTGGATCGCAGAGGGTTACACAAGCGAGATACGTGGCAAGTCTCATCAAGATGTAGCTGACAGTTATTTCATGGAACTCATTGAAAGGAGTATGATCTTGCCGTTCCAAAAATCACTTGGTGGTAGAAATGGAGTTGACTCTTGCCAACTCCATGATCTCATGCGTGAAATCAGCATCTCAAAATCAATGGAGGAAAATCTTGTTTTCAGAATGGAGGAAGGTTGCAGCTCAAACACTTTGGGTATAACACGTCATCTCAGTATAAGCAAAGACTGGGAGGGTGATCAAAGTGAGTTTGAAAATGCATCGGATCTTTCCCATATACGGTCATTAACAGTGTTTGGAAAGTGGAGGCCATTTTTCATTTCTGACAAGATGAGTTTTCTACGTGTGTTGGACTTAGAAGGCACTTCCAATTTATTTGATCACCATCTTACAGAAATTGGCAAGCTCCTTCACCTAAAATACCTTTCTGTGAGAGGATGCGGCAGTATTTATCACTTGCCAGATTCATTGGGTAATCTAAAGCAACTCCAAACACTAGATATTTATGGTACACAAATAATCAAGTTGCCACAGTGCATTTCCAAGCTCCTAAAGCTACAATATATTCGTGCCGGTGGCAAAGATATGATGAGATCGGACTCATATGAAGAATTTGTTAATTGTCTTCCAAAGGCACAACCACGGAACAAGTTAGGTGCTTGTGCTTTTACTTCTATTCTGTGTGCTTTGGCCTGTTGCATCCATGATGATCGTCATTTTGTTTTAGAGCAGGAAGGTGATTCTAGTAGGCGTGATTTGTGCGCTTGGTACTGCCACGCTGTGGTCCCTTTTCTAGCGAGGCTTGCAGACCCTGGTGGCGTGGTAGTGCCAAGAAGGCTTAGGAAGCTGAGAGCTCTGCGCACGTTGGGTGTTGTGAATATTGCAAGGGGGAAGTCCACCCTACAAGAAATAGGATGCCTGACTCAGCTGCGCAAGTTAGCAGTGATGGGCATCAACAAAAAAAATTGTCAACATTTTTGGTCCATCATTGCCGGTCTCAGCCGTCTGGAATCATTGTCAGTGAGGTTACATGTGGAGCGTGGTTTAGATGGTTGCTTGGATGACGTGTCCACGCCACCATCCAACCTCCAGAGCCTCAAGCTGTACGGCAAGCTGGTGAAATTGCCGGAATGGATCGGGGGGCTCCAGAATCTTGTGAAGCTAAAGCTAGAGTGGACCAGTCTATCAGAGGCTGATGGCACCATTCAAGTCCTTGTCAGCCTACGAAACCTGGCCATCCTGCGCCTTCTTCGTGGCACGTTCGAGCCTGGGGAGCACCATCTCACTTTCCGTCACGAGGCACCATTCCTGAGTCTGACGGTGCTGGAGCTTGAACGCACAAAGCTCGAGTCACTGCAGTTTGAAGATGGAGCAGCGCCTATGCTGGAGTTCCTATACTTAGGCGCTTGCCGCATAACTGGGTCGATTTCTGGGCTAGCATCTCTACCAAGGCTCAACGAGGTAATCAAAAGCGGTGGATTTCTTATTGAAAGAGACGTCGCGGAAAGCCTGCAGGCCCAACTCGACCATAATAAAAATAAACCTGTTTTGAAGTGGAGCTAGTAAATCGATCATGGTACGTATACATCACTGCTACGCTATACCTTACTGCATAGTACTATGCCAATACTTCCTCTGTTTGGTGTTCGTTTTTGTACTATGTTTTCTTCATTCATGTTCGACAAAGCTAAAAATTATGTGAGTTAACCCATTTGCCTTGCAGTTCCTTCTCAGGCGGGATAGCGGTGCGGCCGTGGAGCAGGGCAGCAGCGGTGACAACGGCGAGCAGGAGGTCCCAGAGTGAGGAAGAGGACGGGTTGCAGGTTGTCTGCTGCATTTTACTACTTGTTATTCGTCTTCTTCTGGAGAACAAGATGCTGTGAAATAATCATAGACCATGTTTATTGTTTTATCTC
This sequence comes from Zoysia pacifica, assembly GCA_001602315.1. Lineage (NCBI taxonomy): Eukaryota > Viridiplantae > Streptophyta > Magnoliopsida > Poales > Poaceae > Zoysia > Zoysia pacifica. The sequence continues at coordinate 14,721 of BCLH01003649.1, forward strand.
TCTATTCATTTGGCTTGTAAGAGGAGACTAGGATAGGAGTATATATATGCTTCGTCCAAGGGCCTCCTCCTCTTTGTGGAACCGTATGATTTTTATTCCTCCAGCAGACTAGTAAAAATAATCGTTGCATGTTTAATTTGTTCTTGGATTTGGAATAAAATCTGGTGTGATGTCGTCTCTGTTTCCACTAATTGGAGCACACACGCTACCTGGATTTGGAATGAAAGCTGGGTGCATGGCGTTTGTATCTGCTGCTGAACAGATGTTCTTTACTAAGGGTCTCTTTAAGCTAGAGTTTTGAGTTTTTAAAAAAGCTGGCTAGTATTTAGTTAAAAAATTGACTGGTGAAGTAGTAATTGTTAGTTTTTTAAATATATATTTAGCTTTTTTGCACACTGAAAGTCAGAAAAACAACTCTGAGTGAGTTTTTTAGCTTTTAGTTTATTTTCTCATAAACTAGTTTTTTAACGTTTTAAAAGCCAATTTTTTAAAACCTTGTTTGTTTTAACTTTTTAGTTCAGATTTCAGTTTTTCAACTGAAAGAAACAGCCTAAAAAATTAAAACAAACAGGCCACGTGGCCTAACTTGCAGCGGTTTGTTCAGTTTGAGATTTACAGTGCATCTGATTGTATGATAGGAGTATGAACCATCAGGTAGGAAATTTCCAGTTTCCTTTTGTTTTCTCTCTGTTTCTGCCAGTTGATGAACACTACGCTCCTTGGCTTGCATCCATTGGATTCAGAAGCAAGGTGGTGACAATCGCACTTGGAGCCTAGGAAATGCAGGAGAAAACCAAGACGGGGGCGTGACATCGGGGTAATAGGAGAAAACGAGCGGAGAGGAGACGAATTCAGCGACGACTGACCTGTTGTGACGACTTTTCAGTCAATGCTAACAGTGACGTGACAGCATGGACGTGGCCCCTCTATGGTGACACAACTAGATGGCTCCAAGGACGAGAGGGTAAGGTGCAGCTCCCCCGTAGAATTTGCTCAGCGGCCCTTCACCAATAAAATAGCTCTAAAGATTTCTTCAACAAACTAGTACTTTTTTTCTAAATTATAAATCATTTTTATTTCTTAATACATGTTTCTTTTTCTAATATTTATCTATCTAAATCTCTTCATCTTAGTTTTTTTTTACACATCAACTTTTCTACTCTCTTTAATTCTTTTGTCAGGACATAAAACGACTGGGGACGGCATACTAGCATCGCTCAAAGAGACATGAAAAGTGCAGCTTGCTCTGCTTTGCATCGTACCTCCTCTTTTTAAACCCGTGGTTGGCTTCTGGATCGGCGCCAAGCATTAGCATCATCACCATTCATCCACACACACCACATCAAAGAGGTGATAGCCATGGAGGCGACTGCTTTGAGCCTGGGCAAGTCCGTGCTTGACGGAGCGCTTGGCTATGCCAAGTCCGCTCTCGCGGAGGAGGTGGCATTGCAGCTCGGCATCCAGCGTGACCATGCTTTCATCAGGGATGAGCTCCAGATGATGAAGGCTTTCTTGATGGCTGCGCATGATGACCGAGACAACCACAAGGTCCTCATGGCCTGGGTGACGCAAGTCCGTGATGTGGCCTACGATGCGGAGGACTGCCTCCAAGATTTCTCCGTTCACCTCAAGGAGCCATCTTGGTGGCGTCTTCCTCACACGCTGCGAGAGCGGCGCCGCATCGCCAAGCAAATGAAAGAACTGAGGGCCAGAGTTGAGGATGTTAGCCAGAGGAACCTGCGGTACCAACTCATCAAGAGCTCCAACTCCAAGCCTGCAACCGTTGCAGAGATCTCTAGCATTACAACTTCAACGGTATTTGGTGTCGTTGAAGAGGAACCGACAGAGGATCTTGTCAGCCTGATCAAGGAGGAGGGAGAGGATCTCGGAGTTATCGCATTGTGGGGAGCAAGTGGTGATCATGGACTGATAACCATCATCAATGCTGCCTATGAGAATCCAGATATCAAAAAGAAATATTCATGCCGAGCATGGGTGAGGATCTCTCATCCATTCAATCCAACCGACTTCATCCAGAGTTTGGTGAAGCAGTTTCGGTCAGCCGAGGGGGTTGACATTCTGTTAGAGAAAGAGAAGACAGGGCAAGCTTTGGCTGAGGAGTTCACTAGACGTATAAAAGAGAATGGCTACCTGGTTGTCCTTAATGACATATCCACCTTTGAAGAGTGGAGTGTGATTAAAACATGTTTTAGCAACAACAAGAAAGGGAGCAGAATCATAGCAACTGTATCGCAAGTCGAAGTTGCAAGGTTGTGTGCGGGACAAGACAACCAAGTCGTAAAGCTCAAGCAGTTTTCTGCTGATCAAACTATTTATGCCTTCTTTCAAAAGGTATTATTTTTCCTCTAGTATTTATATAGTAATTACGGAGTACTCCCTCCGTCCTAAAATAAGTATCATTTTTTTTACTTTTACAAACATGTTTGACCATTCATCTTATTCAACTTTTTTTGAAAATATTATTTATTTTATTGTGAATTAATTAATTATTAGATTGGTTTTATAATTGTATAATTTTTTAAATAAGATGAGTGGTCAAATGTAATATCCAAAAGCCAAAAAATTAAACTTATTTTGAGATGGAGAGAATAGTTATTAGTGCGGCCTCCTGATGTATTTTTAGATCTGGAATAGTAAAAAATATTGTCCCGCGAGGCAATGGTCCCCTAAAGTAGAGGCCAGTAACCCTTTTTTTTTTTGGGTTATATAAAAGTACTCAATTCATTACACTCAGTCCCAATTAAAATGACGTGGATATTTGTAACGCTAGTTCATTTCAGAAATCAACATTGACAAGAAATTGTTATTTTCATTTGCTCTTAGTCTAGTTTAATAATATGTTTCATTTTATTCTTTTCAAAAGTGCCTATAATTAATAACACATTCAATTGATAGTTGAAATAACACATACTACAAATGCTTTGTTTCCATTGTGTTGTTTCCTATGCAATACTGCATGGAAGAAAATCCCAAATATCTCCTTTACTGTTGAGGTCCAAATAATCGAAATGAATGAAATTTCATCAGTAATTATGTCTAATTAATCCGAATTGCTTTGTTTGTCTATATAAACATGTTTTATTCGTTGAACATAATATATCACGAAATTATGCTAATTATTTTTAAATTTGTTTACAAAAATTCATAACATTTCTTGTTTGTCGTTGACCTCCGAATTTTTCTTCATACTAAATTTTTCCCCTAGCCCTATGGTAAAATAACATATTTAACCATGACAAATATTGTGTTCATGATTATCAGGATTCAATGAAACTGCCATTGATAATGCCCAGCTCACACAAAGCTTCGACAAATACCAATAACCCAATGGCATGCACCAATGACTTATTGGGGAATCAATCTCAAGGTCTCAATGAGAGGAAGGTGGTTATGAAGAGCCTTACTCGAATCAAAACTATGGCCAGTGCTTTAGAGGAATCTGAACTTGTTGGTCGAGAGAGAGAGAAATCTGACATAGTCAACCTCCTTTTGAATCAGCCTAGTCAAGAACTTCTAGTGATCTCAGTATGGGGAATGGGTGGTCTCGGGAAAACAACTCTAGTCAAAGATGTTTACCAAAGCCAAACCCTTATTAACAAGTTTGATAAGCGTGCCTTTGTTACAATGCTGCGTCCTTTCAATCTTAAGGAGCTCCTCGAGATCTTAGTTATGCAAGTAAGTTCAGAATCCTCGGAAAGTAAAAAAAAGATTGATTTGGGACATGACATAAGAAAAAAATTAGCACTGATGAGGGTTGATGAATTAATTGGAAAAATGGCTATGCATATGAAAGAAAAGACATGCTTTATTGTTCTTGATGATTTGTCATCGACAGAAGAATGGGACAATATAATCAAGAATTTACCTAAATTGGGCAGTGCAAGCCGGATTTTAGTTACAACAAGGGAACAGAGTATTGCAAAATATTGTTCTGAGAAACAAGAGAACATATACCCGCTCAAAGTTCTTGATGATATGGATGCACTCGACCTGTTCACAAGAAAGGTATGTAGGGTCCTTAGATATAGTATAACACTACTTGCATATTTAACTGTGTCAGTATATATTTTTGTGATGTGATCATTGTCGCTCATAGGCATGCCCCTGACCATACATGGATAAGATTAGTGAATAGATGTGCACAATTGTAATTTGATAGGTTGCGGTCATTTAGAAATGCTAAAACTATGACTCATTTGTTTTACCATGCATCTTTGATTTAAGAAACTAAGTGAACTACAACATAAGATATTTAAGTCTCGTAAAACAATCATGCAAATGGATTGATGTATATCAGTATTATTCAATTGTAGTTGTCTTGCTCAAATTTTAAAAGCCTCTTTTTATTAAATAAATTGTTGTAACATTTGCAACTATTTGTATGTCCTATGTCACTTGTGTATCCCAATGATTGAATGTTTCGAGCCTTAATTTTTTTGTTCTTTAGGGAATATTGAGATGTGTTAATGAAAGCTACTTATGAAACTTTCAAACTCCAAACATGTTATGTTCAGACTCCCACCTTGTAGGTCAATAAAAGAAAATATCAAAATCTCTTTCCTTCTGACCATTTCCTTCACATCTCATTCCTTTCTTCCCCTCCCCTTTGTCATCTGTACATTTTTACCACACCTTCCCCTCAGAAACTCCATCCATTCACTTACTTCTGTTAGGATTGGTAGATCAAGTATTGCTTTGTAACTCTAATCGTCCTCATCTGTCATATTGAACTCTTAACCTGAGGAAAAAATAATTGGACAATAGACATCAATACATTCTTTCATTGTAGGCTTCCTCAAGAGTCTGACGTGAAAATAGGATTCAGCCACCCTGAAATATATAACTTCTAGCTACAAAACCAATATATATATATATATATATCGGTGTTTCGTATCACTGGCACAGTAGAATTTTTGTATAGGAGGAGGATTCATGCGCTCTTCTCGTTGAGGTGGCCGTCTACGAAAGACTTAAGAGTTTATCCTGGTTTCGACCGTCGCGGAGGCGTAATATACTATGTCCAGTGGTAGATTGTATTGGCCTCGAAAGCAGATCGAAAGCGGGTTACAATGGTGCTAGGATCCTACTCGAGTAAGAATCTTAGGATTTTTCGGGTGTATGAGTGTTTATGTGTGTTTTCTCTGATTCGGTGTCTCTAGAGGTCTCTGACGTGACTTTATATAGGGGTCGGACCAGAGTTACAAGACTTTGGTGCCTATGTCACTGAGTGGTCCTTGACGGGTGAGACCGCGAGCATCTTGGAGTTGTTACGTCTGACAACTCCTGAGCGCTAGGTCATCGTTTCATTGTCTTCGTATTCATCCTTTGTCCACCGCCGGTCGGACAAAGCCAGCTTTCCCTCCACCGTTCGACAGACAGTGCCTGCTGAACAATGTCAGGAATCTTTCCCCTGTCGAGTACCCTGGCCGTTGGGTCGGCCAAAGGTGATGCCCGACCCATGGGTCAGACGAATTAAGGCGGTTTCGACTCTTAGATGGTCGGATTTCGCGTGGTTCCCACACTCTCGATTGTCGGACCGCGTCTTCGGAACTTAGTAGAATTGGGCCATCTGCGGACTTCGATAAGCCCACAGTATAACAGGCTACTCTTCGTAGTTGGGCTTTCCGATTAGGTCAAGACCATAGGTATCCAGGATCTATGACCCCGACGATATCATTTAAGCATTTTTAAATAGTAATGCAGCTGTATAGATTTTATATAAATAAAAGTTCTTATAGTTTGTTCAGTTGTCGGTCAACAGTACTCAATAAAAAATTCTTTGTAAGACAATATGCATATTCTAATTACAAATGAAGGAAGTAATCAACATATCAAAACTATTGCCCATACAGTTTATGGCTAAGGTAAGAAACATATGGTAGCTAATTAATGGAATAAAGATATTGTATAATAGTCATTCAAATGAATAAAGAAAGGGAATTTTCAAAAGGAATACTAACCAAAATCGCTTTGGGTGTAGGACATTTATATTTAGTTGAGATTACTGCAGATCATTGCACAAAATAGTGTTTGTTTTAGGACACTAAAGGAAAGATGAGAGGAAAAAGACGACGCATCGCCCTTGAAATTTTATTCAAACACTATGAAAAATCCTAGAAAAAAATTAGCATGGGGTGATGACTTATACAGGCGTCATTATACAAATTTCATTATTGATTATAATTTATGCATTCAAACTAAGAAGTTGTGAAGGGGATACATAATGGTCCGTTTCTAGCAAACATAACATTTTTTACTATATCTATAGGAAATATCAACGATCTATAGCATAAGCAACCTTTTATTAGCATCCTGCGAAATATATCCTATAGTAAATTAAGTTATCAACAATAGTACCTGAAACTCTATTTAAATTTCAGGTATTTAAGGAGGCAACAGAGTTGGATAAGCATCTCGAATTAGTGGAAGAAGCAAAACCGATCTTGAAGAAGTGCAATGGACTCCCCATAGCAATAGTTACTATCGGCGGCTTCTTGGCAAACCAACCAAAAATAGCTTCAGAGTGGAGGAAATTGAATGACCATATTAGTGCTGAACTGGAAGTAAACAAAGAGCTTAAGGCCATACCAACAATCCTTGGTAAAAGTTATGATGGTTTACCTTATCATCTCAAGTCTTGTTTCTTGTATATGTCCATCTTTCCTGAAGACCACAAGATTAGCCGAAGACGTTTGATCCATCGGTGGACTGCAGAAGGTTACTCAAGGGAAGTTCGTCAAAAATCTGCAGAGGAGATATCTGATAGTTACTTCATGGAACTAATAGGCAGAAGCATGATTCTACCATCTCAAAAGTCTGCTTGTAGTAGAAAAAAAATTGATTCATGCCAAGTACATGATCTCATGCGTGAAATTAGCATCTCAAAATCAACGGATGAAAATCTTGTACTTAGGCTAGAGGAAGGCTCTAGCTCACATACACAGGAAATTGTTCGCCACCTTGCCATAAGCAGCAACTGGAAGGGAGACAAGAGGGAGTTTGAAAGCGCAGTGGATTTGTCCCGCTTACGGTCATTAACAGTGTTTGGGGAATGGAGGTCATTTTACATTTCTAACAAGTTGAGGTTATTGCGTGTGTTGGACTTGGAAAACACGACAGGCCTACTTGATCACCACCTTGAGCACATTGGAAGTCTTCTGCACCTGAAATACATTTCTCTAAGAGGTTGCAAGGATATCTATCTTCTGCCGGATTCATGGGGCAACTTGCTGCAACTGGAAACACTAGATGTCAAAAATACATGCATATGCGAGCTGCCAAAAAGCATCACCAGGCTTAGAAAGCTGCAATATATTTTTGGGGGAAATTATGGTCCAGTTTGTATCAACCTGAATGAAAGGGTACCCGACAATCTAATGAAGCTTTGTGTTGCATGTTGTTCACCTCAGTTTCTAGAGGATGTGGAGTGGATGGATGGTGATCCAAACAGACATGATGTGTGCACTTTCTGGCGTCACATTGTATTCCCTATATTAGTGTCAAGGAGACTAGACCCATATGGTATTGTGCTGCCAAAAGGAGTCAGAAAGCTAAAAAGCCTGCACACACTGGGCGCAGTGAGCATCGCCAGAGGGAAAGGTATCCTGCGGGAGATAAGAAGGCTCACACACTTACGCAAGTTAGCGGTGAGAGGCATCAACAAGAAAAACTGTAAAGAGTTTTGTTCAACGCTAGCTGACCTCACCTGTCTAGAATCATTATCAGTGACTTCAGCAGAGGAGTTTGAAGCAGGGGAGTTTGATTTAGATGGCTTCTTGGATGGCGAGTCCACGCCACCATCCAACCTCCAGAGCCTCAAGCTATACGGCAAGCTGGTGAAATTGCCGGAATGGATCGGGGGGCTCCAGAATCTTGTGAAGCTAAAGCTAGAGCGGACCAAGCTATCCGAGGTTGATGGCACCATGCAATTCCTTGGCAAGCTCCCAAACCTGTCCATCCTGCGTCTTTATCTTTTCACCTTTGACGTACAGGAGGACGGGGAGAGCCGTCTCAATTTCCGTCACTTTCCAGAGGAGGCGCCATTCCAAAATCTGACGGTGCTGGAGCTCTCTGACGTAAATGGTTGGATCCGCTTTGATTCAGTGGAGTTTGAAAAAGGAGCAGCGTCGAAGCTTGAGCTGCTGCGCTTTTCTGGTCTTGGTGGTGAAAAGGACAACTTGTTCTCTGGGCTGGCAGATCTCCCAAAGCTTAAGGAATTCGAGCTGGGCAACAGAACTTACAGCTTTGAAGCGAACGTGCAAGCTCAACTTGCCAAGAATCCAAATAAGCCCATTTTTAAGAAGAGCACATGGTCGGAGTAAAAATCGATGGAGGTAACTGCTTCGCTGCTTCGTGGTTCCCCGTTCGAGTACCTGAACGCCTAATATCTGTGTGAATCCCGATTCCTGCTGCTCCTGTATTTCTTCTAAACTCTACTACAATCTCTTTTTTTTTCTTGTGTTGAGTTCTATATAACTTTCTATTCTTGTACTACCATCAAAGATCGTGCAGAGAGTTGTACAAATAACTTCAGTCGGCATTACGCCGTAGTAATTCATGTATGTGCAGAGTCTCAATTTTGACCTGTTTATCAATTTCTGTATAATTAAGCATCACGGTCCTCCTACCTGCCTCTACCGTACCTTTACATGTGACTTGTCTGAAATCGTAGCAACAACACCTGTGCCGCTTCAACAACCGTTGGGCACCCAGGTGTTTTTGCTAAAGGAGACCAGGCTATTAGAGGCTCCGTGGCGCCCTGCAATTCCTTGTCAACCTACGAAGCCTGGCCATCCTGCGCCTTCATGGCATGTTCGAGGGTGGGGATCACCATCTCGCTTTTCGTCACGAGGCACCCTGAGTCTGATGGTGCTGGAGCTTGGATTCACAAAGCTCGAGTCACTGCAGTTTGAAGATGGAGCAGCATCTAAGCTGGAGTTCCTATACTTAAGCGACTGCCGCATAACTGGGTCGATTTCTGGGCTAGCATCTCTACCAAGGCTCAACGAGGTAATCATCAAGGGTGGCTTTAGAGGACACATCATGGAAAGCCTGCGGGCCCAACTCGCCGATCATGAAAACAGACCCGTTTTGAAGAATATCTGAGCCGCTGGTGAATCGATCACGGTACGTATACATCACTGCTACGCTATACCTTACTGCATAGTACTATGCCGATACTACCCTCTGTTTCGTGTTCGTTTTTGTAAGACGTTTTATTTATTCATGTTTGACAAAGCTAAAAATTATGCAAATTAATAACCCATTTGCCTTCCAGTTCCTTTCTCAAAGCGGCCTTTCTCGCGCGACGACCACGCAACTGTGTAGCGGTGCGGCCGTGGAGCAGGGCAACAGAGGTGCCGACGGTGAGCAGGAGGTCCCGGAGCGAGGAAGAGGACGGGTTGCAGGTTGTCTGCTGCATTTTGCTTGTTATTCGTCTCCTTCTGGAGAACAAGACGCTGTGAAATAATCGTGGATCATGTTTATTTGTTTCTCTCTATTTACTCTGTTTGGCTTGTCGGAGGAGACATATATGCTTCGCACAAGGGCCTTCTCCTCTTTGTGGAACTATATGATTTTTTTTTCTCTCCAGCAGACTAGTAAAAATAATCGTTACATGTTTAATTTATTCTCGGATTTGGAATGAAAGCTGGTGTGGTGTCGTCTCTGTTTCCATTGGATGCATGGGATCTGTGTCTGCTGCTGAACAAGATGTTCCTTAACTTGCAGCAGTTTCTTCAGTTTGAGATTTGCGATTCATCTGATTGTATGATATCAACCATCAGGCAGGCATGTAGCGATGAACTGCTGGTTCCATGTACATTTTGAGGAAATCCATTTGATTGTTTCAGATCTGAAGTTGAGGAAACATGGCGTAGCAATTTTTCAGTTTCGTTTTGTTTTCTACGTATCTCTGTTTTTGCCTGTTAATGCACATTTCCCACATTCATACTCGGGTGCTCGCTCCTTGGCTTGCTCAAATGATTCCACGCTTCACGGCCTCAAGGGTCATTGGATTCAGAGGCGAGGTGACAAGCGCGCTTGGAGCCTCGGATGTGCAGGAGAAACCACTGGTCGCGTAACAAAATTTGCCATCATCAGCACGTAGTCTAAAAAAAATCAATAAACCAAGTCGCTCGTTTAAGCAACCGCACAAATGAATACAAATGCCTAGTTCAGTGGCCATGTAACAGCACCAGTTATCGGTGGCTCCTGGCTACCACAGATGCAACAGTTCAACTCATATTTCCAATAGTCCTGCTCAATGCAACATATCAAGTGGCATAAACATATTTGTCACAGCGGCAATGGTCTTCCCTCAGATTCCTCCCTCGTCTCAAATTAAATAGTTTGACTAATCTGGTAATATACACAGGAATCATAGAATAACCAGCCTTCACAAATCACAAGAACGGCGGCATCCTCGGGGGAGGCACAGGCTGGTAGCTGTTTTCTTGGTGAATCTGCGGCATCCTCTCACCGCCAAGCCTTTGACCAAAGCTTCCATGTACGTTGTTCTGGATAGGATTGAAGGCACCCCACCAGTGAGGGTCTCCCTCAGCAGGGATCCAGGGGAATGGGGCAAAACCTTCCCGTCCCCAGGCGTAAGGTCGGTCAGCGGGTCTAGAGATGCCCTCAGAATCAGGAACACTCCTGTTCGGTGATGATGCTGATGCAATAAAAGATGTAATCGTCAAGGCCCTCGGCCTAACTCTTCTGGTTGTAGGAGGGAATGGGCTGCTCTGCATGGAGTGCATTGATGGTTGGTACATACTATGACCTCTTGCACCATGACCGTGGCCTCTAGTCTGGGCCACGACAGCTGGAACTGATCCTAACGGTGCAACTAAACTGCTTCCATGGCGAGGTGTTGGCCTGCAGTAGTTGAACATTGTAAGAGCTAAGAAAATATGTGATTTAACAATGCAAGAGAAAGAGGAAACCGAAAAATTCTCATGCTTTGCAGCAAACACTATTCAGTAATATTTCCAAAGTAGCCGATGAAGAACATCAAGCAGATAGCAATTTCAGGTTTCGGGGTTTGCAGATAAATATTTTAAGGTTTCTGCAGCTAACAAGAGCAATATATTTTGTGCGGAGTACATGAACTCTTTGAGCATAACAATAGCATCTACATAGAACATAGAAATTTGGAGATCTTATGTCACATGATATGCCACCTCCACAAAATGAAAAACAATTCAGATTCATGAATTGGGCATACCTGTGGATTAGGAGAGGATGATGTGCATATGATCTAGATCTTTGGCTGCTGCTGTCATATCTTGGTAGTCCTATTCCAAATGGAGCCGCAGAATAATCAGGAATTCCTGACACAGGAAGGCTACTCAAATATCGGTGCTCACTTTCATGATTTCTTGACTCAGCGGATTGGGAGGCTTGAGAACTGCTCAAATCAGAAGTTGCATGGGCTTCCAAGCCAGTAGAATGTCGATTAAATGAAGTGCTCTCCACAGCAGAATTAGAAGGTACATGCACAGGATGCTGAATACCATGCAGGGCAAGATATGGGCAAACAAGTGAACTGCTTGCAGCACTTGAGTGATCTCCAAGTGTATGATCTTCATAAAAGGGAAACAGCAATACAGTAAACAAGATAGAAGTCTAAAAGGTTGAAAGTTTATGTTGGAATACTTACAAGAACTTGGTTCAGTTTCACGCTCCCTGCAAAAGAAAATATAAGATAAAT
>BCLH01003650.1:0-26419 GCA_001602315.1 Zoysia pacifica
AAAAAAAAAAAAAGTAGTAACTGACATGTGACTGCTGAGTTTAAAAGGGCAGCCCAGGGCACGTAGCTCCTGCATGTGCAGGGTCCAGGGAAGGGTCTGACCACTTTGGTCTTTTGTACGCAACCTTTCCTTACATTTCTGCAAGAGGCTGTTTCTAAGACTCGAGCCTGTGACCTCATGGTCACAAGGCAACAACTTAAATGCTGCACCACGGCTCCTCTTCATGTCACTGCTGAGTTTAAGATGCATTAAAATTCACCACATCAAAACCTAATGATTTGTCACAGTAAGCAGCCACAATCAAGATATTCAGAACTATGAAGATAAGCAAAGCACATATCACGAGATAACCAAGACTGATAATGTCAGAGTTTGTAAATAAGATAGCTATTTGAAATCCAAACCTTCGGAGGTTTGAAGGGGTAGTCTGGCGGGAAATGAATATTCACTAAGAAAACACCACCAGCATAGGGACTGTCAGGCGGCCCCATGATCGTTGCTTGCCAGTGAAACATGTCCTCACCCGCAGGACCTGAACAACAAACAAACAAAATTTGCAGCTCAATGAAATGTGAGGTTTAAGACATTAAGAGACAAAGTAATAAAGATATAAAGACTAGTAACATGGCAGGTAAATAAAGTTGATTCTGTGCAGTGGAGAATGTATGTCTTAGTGACAAGTTATCTGAAGTTCCATAAACAACACGAACCTGCACTGCATGATGTGGGGGGATCTTTCTGCAGGTCTTTAAGTTCCTTAAGGATACGTTTTGATGCCATGGCGAACTCCTGTTTTTCCATAAATTAAGTTAAAAAAGATTACTCAATGAGCATATTATGACACAAATCTGCAATTAATCACATTCATTTGCATATTGTGAAGCAAATTTCAAATAATGCTAAGGAACACTCGATATATAGGTCTCTAACTGAGCACCTAAGAGTAATTCTAAACTCACATTTACATCAAAGTAGTCAGCATGGAGTCATGATACAGGATACCACCAAGATCATAGGAGGTAATATCTCAACCCAGACTATTCACTAGCAAATTATATCCTAGATAGAAGCCAAGCCCAACACTACAGACAGAATAACATACGAAAACTACAACATAAGCGACGTACTTATTCTCACGCGGCCTAAATGTCTACATCATGCAGGACCTGGTCAAGGTAAGCTACAGGTAAACGCAGGAAAAACAGAACATTCTCACGAGAAATCAATTGCGGTTGGTGCCAAGCTTCAATCCACTGTACAATAAACGCTGGTAGTACTACTCCTACGAAATAACAAAAGCAATTCAGCCGTCTCATCAATCAGCTTCGAGCCCTGCATCATCACAACCTGCACAAGCGAAATTTCTACAGAACACAGCAGCCAAACAAACGACCTCGTCTAATACCGCCACAAGAAGCTGATCTCCCGGTAGCAGCCGTCAAACAACAGCCAGCGACTGAACAAGACCAGGCAGGCCCCAGCACCGATTGCCCAGCAAGCCACCACGCAGCCGCGCACCGGATCGAACTCCTCCGCGCAACCCAACGAAACCCCACGGAACCTCGACCCTACCGGCCGCCACACCGCGGCAACCGTCGCGCCAGCCCCAGAGCACGCAGATCTACCCGAGACAACCGCACCAAACGGACCGAAACGAAAACTCAAAAAAGCGACACCGCGAACTCGAGGGGAAACGCGCGCCGGCGGGGCCGGATCCGGATCGGGAAGGGGGCTGAGCTCACCCGCGCCGATCTGATCGGAAGGGGGATGGCCCCAGAAAGGAAGATGAATCGCGCGAAAGAGCGAAGGCGAGGAGGTGGAGGCGATGCCTTCCACCTTTTCGCCCCGCGAGACGAGAGGTTGGGGACGGCGCAGAGAGAGAGAGAGGAGAGAGAGGATTTGGGAGGGGGGAGGGGGGGGTGGACCCGTCCGGCCGGTATTTATAATTTTCCTGACCAAGACGGGGCAGCATGGAAGGTTCATCGCCATCGCCGGCAGGTTAAGGTTTAGAAAACCTTACGGTGCCGGTTTTTGAAAACATAAAAAAAATTCAGCGGTTTTAAAAATTGATCGGTTTATTAAATCGAACTGCAGCGATAAAGTGGATCAAAAATCGCAGTTTTTTAAACCCTGATCTATGTAGGAGGAGTAATATTTTTTGTCTTAAAAGGTTGATAATGTTGTGCTCTGAAGAGGAATTTAGATGACTAATTTGTTTTGAGCTATTTACATTTATACCACCACTTTGAGTGTATTTTTTATCTATACCATCAAACTAGTCAATGACATATAAAGTCTGATTTTATGTCATTGACTTAATGTGATAATATAAATAAAAAGTATAACTAAAATAATAGTATAGATGGAATTATTCTATTTATTTTAGGCGAGACGATCTGTTTACATTGGAGTTATGGATCTACCTTTTTCTTTCATTGCTACGAAATGATGCAATTTTTTACAGGATAGAAAAGGGAAACTACTCATATTTGTTAATCTCAGAGGTGAAAACCAGTGACAATGAGGTTGTCCTTCAAACTTTTTTTTAATTGAAAATAAAATAGTGTCTAAAAGGAATTTCTTTCTAAAATAAAGAGAATTTTGAAAGTATTTTTTTAATTAAAGAAGTTTGCACGGTAACTTTAAATGCACATATTTACACTCTAATTAACTAATTAACCTCGTTAGGTTATTGAAGTTGGGAATAGTAATATTTTCCAACTACAATTTTTTTTAATAATAGAACAAAAAGCTCCGGCCTTTACATCGCTCGGCGACATACACAACCAAAGTAGCCAAACAAGAGCTCTTAAGCTCACAAGTTACATCAACTAGATAAGAAAACAACGAAGTTTCTAAAATAGAATAGAAACAACTCTAAGCTGTGATTCTATTCGTGAACTTCCAACCAAACTTTCTAAACACCTCTATGATCATCGTCTCCAAAAGTTGACAACCCTTCTTCATCATCTGTCGTGCTTCATCTTCATTATGCAAATATGTCGCCCTGAAAATTACCTGCATAGAAGTGTTAGATTTGGCATTATTAAACACCATATCATTTCGATTCAACCAAATGGCCCAACACAATGCTGCAACTCCTACAAAAATCTGGGTTTTTAGCTTCCGTGAAACACCACAAAGCCAAGAACCAAATAGATTGGAGAAATTAGTAGGTGGTTGGAGCCCAAAGGTAATAAAAACTGTGTTCCAAAGAAACCAAACAAAATGGCACTCAAAAAACAAATGTTGTATAGTCTCTAAAGACCTACAAGAACAACATTATAAACTACTTTGCCAGTTTCTTTTTGTAAGATTATCTTTTGTGAGGGTGACACCCTTCGAAAGATACCAAATTTTTTTTTTAATTTTTAGTGGTACCTGAACTTTCCAAATCATGCATTTAGAGGGCACTACTCCATTTTGGTTCACAGATTTGTACATTGAACTTGCAGAGAAAAGTCCACTATTGTGTAAGCTCTAAATGAAAACATCCTTATTGTTAGATAAGTTAATAGACATAACTTTTGATACAAGGTCATACCAAGCATATAAGTTATTATCTTTTAACGCTCGTCTAAAGGAGATATTCAACGGTATAGTACTTATTACCGTAGCTACCGTTGCATCCTTCTTCTCACAATATTATAAAGAGAGGGGTATTCCACCTTCAAAGGCACATCACCTAACCAAGTATCCTCCCAAAAACGGATCTTCGTACCACTATGCAATTGGAATGAACCTCTTGCTAAGAAAAGGTCTTTGACTTTCATCAAACCGGACCAAAAATGAGAATCACCTGGCTTTTTCTTAACTTGAGTTAAGGTTTTGTTAGACAAGTACTTCCTTCTTAACACGTCTTGCCAAACCCCTTCCTCATTAAGGAGTTTAAACAACCATTTGCTTAAAAGGCATTTATTCTGTATGTCAAGATTTAGTATTTCCAACCCACCATATTCTTTGGGTGTGCACAGCATGCTCCACTTAGTGAGCCTATACTTTTTCTTATGCTCATCGACCTGTCAGAAAAATCTAGATCGATAATAGTCTAGTTTTTGAAGCACTCCCCTAGGGACTTCAAAAAAAGACAACATAAACATGGCTAAGCGAGTCAAAACTGAGTTAATTAAGACTAGCCATCCTCCCATTGAGAGAAGCTTACCTTTCCAACTAGACAACCTTTTTTGAAATTTGTCCTCTATGACCAACCAATCACTATTGGACAACTTCCTATGGTGCATTGGAATACCAAGATACTTAAAAGGAGTAGACCCTGTTTTACATCCAAAGACATTCGCATAATCATCAACCCTATCTTTAGCTACCCCATAACAAAAGAGCTCACTTTTATGGAAATTGATCTTTAAACCCGATAATTGCTCAAACACAATTAAAACTAGTTTAACATGTTTGGTCTGATCTAGGTCGTGTTCCATAAAAAGGATTGTATCATGTGCATATTGGAGTATGGAGAGTCCATCCACCAGATGCGGGATCAATCCCCTAAAACTTCCATTATTTTTAGCTCTTTCAATGAGGATAGCCAACATATCAGTCACTAAATTAAAAAGGATTGGTGAGAGAGGGTCTCCCTGCCGTAATCCTTTCTTTGTCTGAAAATAGTGATCAATATCATCATTAACCTTAATACCAACACTTCCTCCACGTACAATTTGGTCAATCCACTTACACCATAATGGTGAGAAGCCTTTCATTCTCAACGCTTGTTGCAAGAAAGACCAGTTGACTTTGTCATACGCTTTTTCAAAATCAAGTTTTAAGATAACACCATCCATTTTTTTCCTATGCATCTCGTGGATAGTCTCATGCAAAATCACCACTCCCTCCATAATATATCTTCTAGACATAAAAGCCGTTTGAGACGGTTTTATGACCTTTTGGGCTACTAGAGCCACTCCCTCCATAATTTTGAAGCTAACATTTAACATATAAATGGGTCTGAATTGTTGAATCTGTTTTGCTTCTTTCTCTTTTGGCAAGAGTGTAATGATGCCAAAATTAAGGCTAAACAAAGGAAGCTCCCCTTTGTGGAACTCATGAAAGAGTGCCATTAGATCGCCTTTGATAAGCTCCCAGAAGGTTTGGTAAAACTCTGTTGGGAATCCATCTCGACCTGGTGCTTTGTTATGCTCCATTTAAAAGATAGCTGCTTTAACTTCTTGCTCAGAGAAGCCACTAGTAAGAATGACATTTTCCAAATTAGAGACCTGAGGAATATCTTCCCCATGTGTCTCAATTAAGCAAAAATCATTCTTCATAGGGGCACCAAATAATGTTTTATAATAGTTGGTGATATAGGAGTAGCTCTTAAGATTTTCTTCCCCAACTATAATTCTCTCTTCTTGTTCGAGCTGAAAAATCCTTGTCTTTCTGTGCTTACCATTGGCCGCTAGATGAAAATACTTAGTATTACAATCACCATGCAACAACTTAATTGTTTTGGCTCGTTGGTACCATTTTAACTCCTCTCGAAGCAACTGGGCTAAGCGGTCTTTTAGACTGTGTTTTAGATCAAGTTCGCTGCAACTTAAAAGTTGTGTTTCAGCTTTTTTTTTGTCTAAAACATCAGCTTTTTCGATAAGTTCTAGTTTCTCCTTTTTATATTTTCCATTCGTATCCTTTGCCCATCCTCCTAGGAACTGCGTAAGTTTTTGGATTTTAAATTGCCAACAATGTAACGGCGTATGACCTCTATGTTCTTTATTCCATACATCTGCCACCAACTCATAGAACCATCTCGAATGAGCCACCTAAGCTCAAACCTGAACAATGGTTGTTTACAACCATGTGTGCCACTACCAGAGTCCAACAGGATTGGGGTATGATCTGAAATATCCCTGTTCAAGGCTTGAACAGTTGAGTGGAAATTTGGATTCCCACTCCGTGGATACAAGAATTCAATCTAGTCTTTCATAAGTTGGGACTGCCCTCGAGTTTGCCCAAGTAAACTTGCGATTCGATAACTCTAATTCTCTTAAGTCCAAGCTGTCTATAACAGCGTTGAAAAGAAAGGGCCATCTGTTATCAAACCTATCATTATTCTTTTCTCGAGAATTTCTAATGATATTGAAATCCCCCCGATGAGATATGGCAACGTGATCTTAGCTGAGGTTTGGACAAGTTCTGTAAGGAAAGCTTCCTTGAATTCCTCTTGAGCAGCCCCATACACTGCTATAAGGACCCATTGGAAGCCATCCTCCTTGTTCCTTAGAAGGAACATAAAGAAGAAGTCACCTTCAACTATTCCCCTTATGTCAAAAACTTCCAAGTCAATTCCTAGAAGGATGCCCCCGACCTTCCATGTGGTTCAGTCCAGTGCCAAAGAAAGTTTTGATCCCCACAAATGTTGTTTAGAATCTGTTGTGAGAACTCTTTTTTTCCTGTCTCAAGGAGAGCAATGAAGTCTAGCTTCTGCTCCCGTGAAAGATCCGAGAGGAATCTAAATCTAGCCAAGTCCCTAAGACCTCTGCTATTCCAAAAGATTTCTTTCATTGTGAAGTATTTTTATTTTTCCTGACCATTCTAATCTTAGCAGCTTTCTTCTTCCTAGATGATGACTTTGATTTATTCTTTTTAAAGACAGCTTGAAACTCACGACTTAGGTGATCACTGTCATCATCCATTACCTCCTCCATGAGGTCACCACATAAGTGACCAAGAGTAATATTTTCTAAATCATCATCATCATCATCGGAGTTGAGAAACTCAGAAACTAGATCCTCATTCTGCTCTTTACTAGAAAGAGATTGACGAATTCTCTTACTCATCAAAGATCTCAAAAGATTAGTAGATGCAGAGACAGCACTATCATCTTTCCCAAGAGAAACACCTATATTCTTAAGACTCGAGCTAATAACCTCTTCAAGAAAGGAGGTGAAAGAGGGAAGCGATAAATTACCTTCACTTGATTCCAAGTTCTTCCAGGCTGCACGCTTCTGCGCCTTCTCCATCACACGCAAATCCACAACCTTTGCAAGACGAGGACAGGAACGAGTTGGAGTTGACAAGGCCTCCTTGATCCCTGCTGCAGCGCTGAAAGCGCCGGACAAAGAACCTTTGAAAAGCTTGGAATGTTGCTGTCCACCAGAGGTGTTACGGGCAACTTGCTCCTGAGCCGTTCCTAGAGAAGTCACAGGAGCGGCAGTCTCGCACACGCTCATCACAGCGCTCTCATCATTCCGAAGTCTATCTTGTTGCAAAACCACAGCTCCATTGCCACCAGGATCCGACCGATCCATGTCTAGCATGGGTGGCTGAATTGTAGACTCCAAGAGTGACGGCAAGGCCTCTTGCATAGGTGCGATGAACATGCTATCTTGCTGCCTCCCCTCCTGAAAACCAAAACCAGAGACATACCCCGCCACCATATCGTCTCCCTTTGCCCTCACATCATGGGCTTGAAAGCTCAATAACTCATTCTCATCATCTGAGACCACCTCAGTCACACGCCCCTCAAACATCTCATCATCTTCTTCAGCCAAAACCAGATCACAGCACCTCTCAATGGTGTTGTTTACTGCCATATCAATTATTCCTCTGCAAGCCGTGTCGGGATCACGTACCCCGGATACCTGAAAGTCTGTGTTCGATCGCGTAAGACCCCGAGTTAGGGGTCAGGCGACCACGGGATCCGACCCCCCAGGCGGAAATCTATGGCAGCCAAGCTTTAGCCGCGCTAGACACACAGAGACTTCGGCCTCCGAAAGCCGACCCCCGAGGAGTAGGTGTCACGTTATGGTACATTTACTCTAATGGCCAGCTGCCATCCGTCCTGACGGGACGGAATTCACCACGGCGACACTCCAGCAGAAAGCTGCGACGGCTGCTGGACAAGACATGACAGCACTGTAGCCGGCACAGCGACGCCGGACAAGCGCCACAGTGCCCGCCGTTGCGTACGACGCGACGGGTCACGACCGCGCCTGGACGAAGCGAAATGATAGCGACAATAGCGAAAGGGCCTACCTGTCGGCGAGACGGCAGAATCGCGTAAGACCCATCATTTGTAGCTCCGAGTCTCCTCTATATAAGGAGAACCTGAAGAGCGATAGAAACACGGGTAACGAACCATATCACAATAGAACACAACAAGACAACCACAAACAGTCCCAAACATACGAGAGACAAATCCACAAGCTCCATTAGAGCCCAGGGTCCTTACATCTTTTCGAGCAAGCACCCCCACTCGCCCACGTTCCGAATTCTCTCGCGAAGAGAGAATCCCGTCTTTGTAACATTATTATCGAGATAATCCGCTTCCTAGGGTATTACACCGCACGAGATGCCCCGAACCAGATAAAAAAAACTCCTTTGAGTCTTTCTTTGACTAGGCCACATCGAATTCGAAGACATACCTCCCCCGCGATCGTATATTTACTGTGCCGGTGATCAGAACACCGACAAGCCGTTTAATCTTACCCTCTAAATTTTCCTCCACATTTTCCATAAGATCATCACTTGCTGCTCCTCTACTAATAGATGGAGTACTACCACTGGTTTCAAACACCATATCAACATTCTTTGAGAGTTCAGCATCTCTAGCACAATCCAGATCATCATTACCCTCTTCTTCCACATTCCCATTACCACCACCATTCCCTTCCTGAATAACAAGCTCAATTTGTTCACCATTCTGATCCAAACCCAGCAACTCCTTTTCAAACTTGAGCTCAAAGTTGTGATCCCCCATCACCACATCTAGATTCTCTAGAATAAGATTGGGATCCAACACTGCCACTAAAATTCTACCGAATTTATTATTCCGAGTAGCCTTCATATCAACCATTTGGGTAGAACCAAACAGAGAACCAACAGCCCGAAGACTCAAGAACTCCCGCAACTTCATACAGATGCCAAAAACCCGAACCCAAACCTTAGGAAGCAGAAAACCTTCCTCCTTACTATGCCACTCTTCAAACTCAAGACGAATGCTCGTGGAAATGCCATTCTCATGAACATCAGCACCACCAAAAGCAATAGATCTCTGTAGCTCTGATTTAGAAGGAAAAACCACTATAAAAGAGCCATCATAATGCTGCACCGGCTCCCATGTCCAGTTGCCGGGAACAATACGTTGCAGCTGCACCACTAATCGCTCAAGAGACAAAGCACGGCCGGCAACCTTAACAAGCGCAGTCTTTGAATCCTTCTTGAGGGAGAGGCAGGTGAGGAATATGGTAGAGGAGCCAAAGGCATTATCCTGCTGAAGACGAGACTGATTCTTTCGCTGGTCGATCTTAACGAGTTAACAACCGTTGTTGTGGCAAGTTGCACACGATTGTTGAGATCCTTTCGTCCTATGAAAAGATTAGCAAATACTAGTATACTACTCCTTACGCATTTTAGTTTGACTTGACAAAGTCCTTACGCGTGCGTAAAGGTACTGTTCATTTCTACTCCAGGACGCGCGCTTTGGCGTCAAGATACAGACGGCCCTTTGGCTTTCCTCCCAAACTGTGAAGACCAGAACCATTGCTCATCCAACACGGATGCCATTACTGCATTACAGGATTATACAGTACTCTCTCAGTTTCAAATTAAACTTTTTAAAATAAAAGTTTGATCATTCTTTTTATTAAAAAATTTAAAAATATACAAAAACAAACTAATTATGTTTAAAGTATTTTCAATAATAAATTATTTCATAATAAAATAAATAATAATTTTACAATATTTTTAATAAAGCGAATGGTCAAAAGTAAAGTTTAAAAATCTAAAACAACATTTATTTTTGTGAAGAAAGAAGTACCACATAACACGATTGAAGGGGAGGCAGCCGGTTAGGCACGGCCCCACCTGATAAAACTAGTTGAGAATAACAATGTGAACCACTGAATTGCGATGAAGTTGAAATGTCGACATTGTGGACCACTCTGGATCCCATCCAAGAATCCATAGATGATGCACGCGCTTTGGTCAAAATTTTTTTTTTTGAGGAGATAATTTCTTCTTCTTCTTCTGGGCATGCAATGAAATGCGTCGATGTTTTTGTTTTCTGACAGTCGCCACCAATCTTTGAATTCGCCAGTCAAGTCGTGCTCACAGCAGTCCCCTTTGGACCCCCAATCCATGTTTAGGATTTATCCGGACTCCGAGCAAACTCAGATGCAACAGGGCATTCCATTCTGTGTAACTGGTACCACTACCAGCTTCGTGCACCAATCAGTCCGCAAGGGATTAAGAGTTCAGAAAAGGTGAACAACTCATGACTCAACAGTCAAACAAAGTAATCTTGGCCAGAAGCAAGTGGCAAAAGCAGAATGCTCATTTCAACAAATCAGACTTCAAAGACTTGTCTCAAATTAAACCGTAGCACAATAACAAATTGGCACCCTATGATAATCAGCAGGTGTAGAAATGGAAAGGAACATTAGGAGGATTACCATCAAGGAACTAATAATGAAAAATAAATATACTAAAAAATGATCAGAAATCAAGAGCAGAGCCACACTGGGCACACTAAACACAGCTGTCAACTATGCGGGAAGAAACTGTTAAAGCTATTCTGTCTAGATGGCATGTTGGTACTTGCTATCAGGTGATTTAGAAGGGTCCCTGCTAGGGCCTGTCCTCAGGGGACGTCCTGGTTTCTGAGTATGAGTTCCGAATCTCTTCGATCCTACTGACCACCTCCTCCATTCGAGGCCGCTGGTCAGGAAAAACAGCGACACATGCCATTGCAACCTGAAGCATCTGTACCATCTCATCCTCAATATTCGGGTGCTTTAACAAGTCGGCGTCAAAAACCTCTGATGTCCATTCTTCTCGAACCACAGATTGTACCCACCTGGGGAGGTGTTCAATGAAATCCTGGCGACTGGGGGATCTAAGAGGAGCTTTTCCTGTTAGCATCTCAAGGAGCAGTACACCGAAGCTGTAGACATCAGATTTCTGTGTTTGTTTCTTGGTCTCGAGGACCTCAGGTCCACGGTACCCGATGAGCCGCGGGTGAACATGAGGTGGGGCCATAAGCTGGGCGATGCCAAACTCTGTAACACAAGCACTTAGTTCATTTGAAATAAGGATGTTGCTGGACTTTATGTTCCCATGGATGAATTTCCCACCACCCTCAGCATGAAGATAAGCCAACCCATGGGCAGCACCAAGAGCTATTTTTACTCTCGTCGCCCAGTCCATTGGAGTTCTCCCAGCAGCTTTATTCCCTGCATATTTATCACATATTTTTGCGTCAATACAAATACATATTAACGAGTAAGTCAATACTTTCAGATGATAAGTAAGAACAATAGAAATGCCATAAAGGCAAGGCTTCAAATTGCATCTACTTTATTACATTCTGCTTATTCAGTCCCTTAAATCCTGACTGGAAAACTAAATTTTTTGTATCACCTATTTACACCCCCTACATCCACACCCAACTTGCGGTAAAATATTAGCCATGTAAGTGCTGGTAGACTCATTCAAATTCATATAGGTCTCAAAGTAGGTAATGGAAAAGTAAGGCATTATGGGACCGCCACTTGCAAAGGCCAGAACATACAAAGAGCTCAAAAGCCTAAAACTTCTAGCTACGAATTAGTTCTGACTTTATGGTTACTCCAAAACTGTTTTTGGGTATCCAAAAAAAAAAAAAAACAGCAACATATTTTGTTTTCAGAAGGATAAAACCTAGTGACAAAAGGCAGTGTACATTACGAGTGTAGTCCTCTAAATATACTGTTCAGATGAATCCAAATGCACTAGCATGCAATGAAAATGCGAAGTGCCAAAGCACCTTAAAGGCCTTGATAGTGTTTTGCTCAAGCAATAGCCCATAATGAAGAACCAATTTCAATTATTTATATTTCCAGGTTAAACTTAGTAGTTAATTGAACAAAAATTCATGCTTCTACTCTGACAGGCAATGAAATCGTTAATATTGAAAAGTGATTTGAAGGAGCATACCATGCAAAGCAGCAGAAAGGCTACCCAACTCGACATAGTCATACACCAATAACTTCTCATCCTTGGAGTAATAGTAAGCACGCAACGGAACAACATTCTGATGTTGACCAACCTTGCCAATTAGCTCCATCTGCTGTTCAAAGTCCCTTTTTCCTGCAACCACCTCCTTTAGTCTCTTGACCACCACTGTTGTGCCATCCTCTAAAACAGCTTTGTAGGTAGTTCCGTAGCTTCCTTTGCCAAGGACTTCAGCTGATGCTCTTAACAGATCCTCCAAGTCAAAGTTATATGAACATCCTTCAAAGAAAAACACTTTGTTTCGCTCTGCTTCTTGAATACCACTGCTGTATTCTCCTTTGGATTTTTCTCCCCTTCCACCTGCAACAGCCTTACCTTTCGATGAAGATGATGCTGTGCCAGGCTCCGTGCCTTTTCTTTTGAAGATGCATACCAACAGGATGATAAGCGCAAGCAATAATGCTACCGTTCCTCCAGCAATTTTGATACCAAGGCTGAGCTTGTTCCAGAAACTTTTCGTATTTGAGGGCAATGGTGATACTGGAGAAGGAGAAGGTGAGGTTCCTGGACATGGTTCCAATGGAGATCCACAAAGAAAGGCATTTCCCAAGAAAGAACTGGCAGGGAACCTCTGCAGGGAGGGTGGTATAGGCCCACTCAGATCGTTGTTACTCAAATTCAAGTATCTCAATTTGGGAAGGTGAAGGTCAGGTATGGGTCCAGAAAGAGAGTTGTTCTGGAGAAGCAATGCAGTCAGTTCAGTGATATTTTGCACTTCCAGCGGGATTTCTCCAACGAATGAGTTGTAGGACAGGTCTAAGAATGTTAGACTGGAAGATAGCGAACTCGGTATGATTCCAGATAACTTGTTGTGCTGAAGATATAGCGAATGCAGGGAAGGAATGGATGCTACATCTGGAGGGAGATTAACAGTAAGAAGATTGGATCTAAGACTCAACGCCTCCAGTGCATCAAGCTTCCCAAGTGTGCCTGGGGGGATAGGACCAATGAGCCCTACTGCAGGTAGCCGAACTTCACTCACACGCTTCCCGTCACGCGTGCATGTAATCCCGATCCAGGATGTGCATACTTGGGTTGTTCGGGTCCAGTTGAGCTTCCTGCCATGGCGCACTGATGCAGCAAATGCAAGAAGAGCCTGCTTATCGGATATAAGGTCTGCACCTCTGGCACAAGGAATGTGCACGAAGAGAAGAGAAAAGTAAAAAATAAGCCTGAAATGCCACATTGATAGGATCTGATTGAAGAATATGGAGAAACAAGAGTTATAGTCCAAAAGTTCTCATCATTTCAACTGTACATTGCTCCTGCCACATAAAAGGGAAACAATATCAACTGATAGTGGGACATTCAAGATAACAGCATAAGAGTTCAGGTTTTTTTTTTTGGTTTCAAAGAGTAAAAAATGTAGAAATGCAGTAGAATTTGAATAACAGACACTGCACCGAAGTGTTTTTTTTTTCTTCTCTTAAAATCTTGTGCATTGAATAGTGCCATTTTTGGTACAGTAAAGAATAATGGCAAGTATTGTGAGACTCAGAATCTTGACAAATAACATGTGTAGCTAGTAAAAATCTAAATATACAGTTTTTTTTTTTTTGAAAAATTCAGCTCTATTCCATGGCCACTGCCCTCAGCCACCATTTACTATAATGAGGAACCTATATTTTGCATCTTAACTAGTACTACATGCCATCACTGGTACAGATAGCTGGTCTAGGATCGTTATTGAAATGAATGAGAATTCATGAGATAATGATTACCGCCTGCATTGATGCTGGCAAGGTCACATCGGATTCCTCAACTGCCACATAGCAACCTCATCTATAAAATAGAACTAAAATAAAACAAAAAATAAGAATGATACATCCCAACTTTTCTTTAACCTCAAGTTCAACCAACCAAGATCTCAACACAAACAAATCTGCCAGTTTCGAGTTCTTTTCGTAAAGGCCAGCTAGGATCATGTGACATCATACCTTTTAGCAAAAAATAGCCAATCTCTAAACATTTCTGAAAAGGATAACTCCACCGCGTATTAAAAAAAAACCATCGCACCTAAACATTTGGGCTAATTCGAAAGGACACAAGGGTATGACAAAACACTACTCCTACAGGACTTCGAAGGGCAGGCACAGCACGTTAGTGGACTACTACCTTGCACATGCGTAACTTACACAAAAGCAGCGCTGTGGGACACCTAACGTAGACTCAGTTACTACCTAGGCCTTGTTTGGTACAGCTGGAACTGAATAAAAATGCAGCTTATTTTTTCAGCTGGTGAAAAGCAGCTGAAAGATAAGCCATTGTTTAGTTCGTTCTGAGAAGCTGTTGAATTAATAAGCTGTAAAATAAGTTTACTGCTTGACACAACTTCTGCTTATTTACGTGAAGAGTAAATTTCACAAAACTACAGGTACTTTATAAATATTATCACAAAACTACAGGTTTAAATCATAGTTTCAAAAAACTACATATTTCCTACAGTAAATTTCAAACACATTACATAAAATATGTAGTTTTGTGATAATTTGAGTATAAAATCTGTATTTTGTGATAAATTAGATACAAAATCTGTAGTTTTGTGATAAATTTGATCTAAAATCTGTAGTTTTCTAAAATTATAACTTAAATCTGTAGTTTTGTGATAATTTTGATAAAATAACTGTAGTTTTGTGAAATTTACTCTTATGTGAATAAGCTGAAAATAAGCTATGCCAAACATGGCCCTAATGCGGTTGTTTTCTCAAGGACCGAATGCTTTGAAAAAAGGTCAGCACGAAACCAAAAGTCCAGCACATAAAGGCAGGTGGTCTCAGATGCAAGAAACCAAAGGGAATAGTGTTGCCAAGCAGGGTGGGGCTCTGCTAGCCCGTTGATGGGGGCGATCATTGGCAGCAGGGCACAGCAAGGGCGAAGGAGGCATATCAATCCAGCACAAAAGGACAAAAGCAAAGCAAGAGGTATCGCTGCCTCAACAGCTCCCAACGACAGAT
The DNA here is from genome assembly GCA_001602315.1 of Zoysia pacifica. Classification (NCBI taxonomy): domain Eukaryota; kingdom Viridiplantae; phylum Streptophyta; class Magnoliopsida; order Poales; family Poaceae; genus Zoysia; species Zoysia pacifica. Next base: position 14,958 of record BCLH01003650.1, read on the forward strand.
GCGACAGTGGTTGTACCAGTAGATTATTAAGAGTCCACACATCCCCTGGTGTATCAAATCAAGCTTGGGGATTGCACATGTAAAAGCTACTTACCACTGCAAGTTGCCAACATAGCTGACCTACTCTTCTGTTGCATAATTCTTGCCAACATAGCGAACCTACTCATCTGTTGCATAATTCTCCAGTTTTTTTTTGTTTGTTTATAAGTTCAAATTTCCACTTCTTTTCACACGAATAGGACCAGAAAATCACCACCATACTGGTTTTAAAATATTGGTTCACTACGAAATGACCAGTCACCAGACTGAAGGTACCCATTGCTCTGCTGATTCGAACTGCTCGACTCGTCTAGCCCGCTAACAAAAGAGCAATTCTAGTGCATTCGCTTTCCCCTTTGTCTAAAGACAAAAGCACGAGCACGCGTCGCCAAATCGGAACAGGTTTTAAGAAAAGCACGATTTGCTTTCCTGCAACTGTATTCCACAGAGCGCAAGACGTTTTCACGGTTCGCAGAATTTGGAAAACACAACAGAGCTCTGAATTGTGCCGTACCTCGTAGAAGAGCCGACGGTGTGGGGAGGCAGTAGAATTCCGTCCTCCACGACGTCACCACCAAACAGGACACCGACCGCCCTCTCGGAGTCGCCGCCCGCCCGCCCGCCCAACTCAGGATCGAGGCTTCCGCCCAGCGCCCAGGTCCAGCCGCGACAGGGAAGCAGCCCTATCCGCCGCGGGACCGGCCAGCATTTGCCCCCCGCCGCCGGCGCCGTCCCGACCGCCGCCTCCCGCTCTCTCTCCTCCCGTCCTTCCCCCTCACGTCCGGCGAGCGCGCACCGCGTCAGCTGGGGCTCTCCCACCCTCCCTGGTCCTCGCGTCCCTGCCCGCCTCCGTCTCCTGGCAGCTGCGGCTTGCGCAGTGATGCCCTGAAACCGCGGGAGGAAGTGGAAGGAGTGTGCGGGGTGCGCGCGCGCTTGCCTGACTCTGCGTAACTGCGTTTAAGGGGAGGCGGGCGCGCGCGCGATGGACGAAGGACCCGGCGGCGAGTGACGGAACTGCCCCTACACGGACCACAGTGGCGCGGGTGGTCACGCGCGGCGGGCGTCGGCGTGGGCCCCGTCCTGGCGGCGCCGTAGCCCTGGATCGAGCGACGGACTCTTACGTGTGGGCCGGCGGAAGAACGACGGCGTATCTGGACTGCTTGATTTTAAACAGTTATAAAAAATTTAATGATTTATCGACAAAATCGGTCAAAATATTTTGTTGTTACAATATCACAGTTTGTTTTTTTAAACCTCTTGATTTTAGTAATCGAGCTGAACTAGTTTCTACCGATTAATTTTAAACAGTTACATGGTGCTGCTCTCCATGCAATTAAAGATTCGATGATACTACTACCTTTATCTGTCAATATAAAATTTTTTTAAAAGATGAGATTTGTCACAAATATAGTATCTGATAGTGAGTCCCATAATAAAACGCATTTTATCCCCCACATTGCATACTCTCTCTCCCGCCGTTCCTCACCCAAATCCTCCACCACTTGATGCGATCCAGATCCACCGTGGAGCACGTCGCAAAGTGGCTTCATACTGTGGAGGAGGAGGTGGAGTGTGTCAGCACAATCAATGAAGACTGGACCCACTGTCGTCGCTAGGGAGAGGAAGGGATCCGTTGCCGGCAGGTTGAGAGAGGAAGGGGAAACGTGTGTGGGCAGGGGCGAGACCTCGACGGCAGGGATGAGGGGGTGATAGTGGAAGCGTGCAGGGGCGAGGCATAGGTGGCCAGGGGCGAGATGGGGTGGTGACAGCGGAGGGTCGGAGGCGCGTTGGGCTGAGCTAGCGAAGCGGCAATGGAGAGCCAGAGGCACTTGAGGGTGAGTTGGGGGCTGCAATGGCGAGGATGGAGCTACAGCATCCGGTGGGGCATTTTTGCCTTTTTCACTTTTGGTTTGTGATGATGAGAAGAAGCGAGGAATTCTTATATTCTCGAACAGACGGTGTAAATAGAAATATTATTAGAGGATCAATGCATCGAATACTCAGGTCTCAGGGTATGGATGCTTGGAATGTACTACTGTACTAAACAATAGACAGCTACTACAATGACAGAGATATGCCGTCCTCACAATACAGCTAACGGCCTTGAGATCTTGGCTTCACGGTTCAGCAACGACAGCTTTGCTCAAACATGGTTGGGTGATGAATAGTGTGCTGATTAGCACATGGACCGGCGGGCATCATGAGAGGCAACCTTTTTTTTTATTTCCTGCGTGCTGGCTTCTTCGTGTTGGTAGCAAGCAGGCGACCAACACGGTCATGTCTGCACAGAGTTATCAGAGTGGTTGCGACTACTGCAGCTCACGTTGCGGCAAACCCGGTTACTACCTTCGTCTCAGTAGTTTATTTCTATTTTTTTATGACTGATATTTAGATCAATAATTTTAATTGGTTCGGTTAAATTTAAAAATCTAATATTTTTACTTTTAAATTTATTAAAAAAATACTTACATAACATATATAATTTATATTGTTAAAATTAATTAAGTTTATCAAAATTATTGATCAAAATCACAGTTAACAGAACTTAAAAATAAACTTCTACTAAAAAATCCGCGCGACAATTGCCGCGCTTTTTGTTTATATTTTTGTTGTGCACCTGTAATTGAAATAATATATTTTAAATTTATTATTTAACAAATAAAAGTATAGTTACGTTATGGATGACAAAGTTTAATAAACAAACATAAGTCTTTAAAGCATAAGTGTGACCTTTGTTATTTATAATATATTTAATAAAAAGTAGCATCGGTACAATTTTTAAAAAAGTATTTTTTAAAAATAAATTATTTCTAATTTTGTAACTTAATAAATTTAAAATTATTTCTAATTTATATTTGCAATGTTTGATTAAAACATTACGTTCAAATCTACTAATTTTTTTACACTGGAGTTGTAAGCGGAAAAAAAAGATTGAATCTTAGTTCTCATAGTAATCAAAAAATATTTTTAGAAGATAAAATAATTTAAGTTATCTAAATATATATTTTTATTATATATAAAGGTCTTTAATTGTAACATATATACTTGCAAAATATAAAAGTAAAATAAATTTATAAAAACTTCTCTTATATCTTTTGAAATAGTTTTATTGAATAAATAGCAAAAGTAAATTTGATTTAACAAAACAGTTACAGTTAATTTCTTATATTTATGCCATTGTCTATGTGTAGTATCACATACTCTCTCCGTTCTTAAATTATTGTTTACGGTTCATTTTTAATATCATCTTTTTGATTATTTAACTTATCTAAAAAATTAATTCAAATATGTAAAATTTTATGTTGTGATTGAAATAACTTTAATAATAAAGTAAATTATAATATATAAAATTTATAAAAACCAAATATGACCATAGTCAAAATTTATGTTAAACCTGAAAAAGTTAGAGCGATGGCACGATTGTTTATGCCTACTCACACCGAGTAAAAGCACGCTTTTACGTTGATCGAGGAAATTTTTTTTTTCTTCTTTCTAATATCTACCGTTAGATTTTAATTCGATAGTTAATATTTTTTTAATGATGTGGCGCAACGAGAGTTAAGAGAACGTTTGCGCTTTTCTAAATTATTGTTTACCGTTGATTTTTAATATCATCTTTGACTATTCAATTTATCTAAAAAATTAATTCAAATATGTAAAATTTAAAGTTGTGATTCAAATAACTTTAATGATAAAGCAAATTATAATATATGAAATTTATAAAAAATTAAATATGATCATAGTCAAAATTTATGTTAAATTTAAAAAAGTTAGGCGATAACATGGCTGTTGATGTCTGATTTTGTCGAGTAAAAGCACACTTCTATGTTGATCAGAGAAAAGATTTTTTTTCTCTTTTTTAATATCCACCATTAGTTTTTAATCCGACGGTTAATATTTTTTCACCGTTAGTTTTTAATTCGACTGTTAATATTTTTTAGAGTGACGTGACGCAACGAGAGTTAAAAGAATGTTTGTGATTTAATATATATAATATACAAAGATTAGAACGAAGGCTGTTCTGCCAATGTCAGAAATCAAGCTGCAACGACCGCGACGGGCACGAGTCCTTTTGAGGGGCGACGAGGTCTCAGGCCTCACGGCTTGCGATCGAGCGAGGCCGACTCGGCAACGACTATCAGTGGCGGATCCGCCGGACATGAAATGCAGCAGGGACCAATTAGATAAGTTCACATAAATTAAGCTATAAACTTATCAACAGTAGATTAATAGAATTTTGCTAAAATTTGATAAAAGAACTAAAAATATATAATTAGTCTGAATAAACAACATATGGATGATCCTGGAGACGAACAACAAAATACAATTTTTTTGACAAATATATACACTTAAGAAATTCACTTTTCTGTCCTTTACATCATTGAAATCATCAATTATATCTTCATAGTTGTAGTTTTCCACAATTTCAGCTTCTATATGTACGATATTGTTATTGACAGAAAAGTCATCTTCTATTCTTATTGCGCAACCTTGACTTAATAATCTTCAAGCTAGAAAAGGCACGCTCTGCAGTAGCTGTTGAAACTGAAAGAGTGAGGAGCAACCGAAGCAACCTATCAACCAAGTGAAAAACTCTATGGCGCTATGTGGCAACAAGACATTAACATAGTGCAACTAAGGTTGAAATTTTTTTAAGGTCATCACTTTTAGTAGCCTCCACAACAAAATGATTTAATTGGTACTCTGATTCAATCCTTTCTTGTTGGTTGAAATCTGCTGGCAGTACTTCTCGACCAATCTGCATATCTCACTAGCTTAAAAAGATGCATATCCATTTTTCAGAACCAATGTAACATAAATGGATAGAAGACCTATTACCTTCTCATTAAATTTCAAATTTAGTTCAGCTAACTAAGTGTCAAGTGTTGCCCGAAACACCTCCACTCTATGATCTGTGGTAAAATGATTCGGTTGACGCCGAGCACGTCCACCACGCAAAATATATGTTTCTTTTATATTTGAAATATCAATTTCATGACCCACACAAAACTCAACAACCTTGCAAATAAAAGTCTCCCAACCATCGTCTGATCTTATTTTCTCAAGAACTTTTGTGGTCTATACAAGACGAATATCATTTACTATGTCCTGTGATTTTCTTTGCAAAGCTTGACCAAGTTGCTCAGTAATCTCTAATATTTCTCTCATCATATATAAAATAAAAACAAACTCAAAAGATATCAAGTAGTTGTAAAAAGTATCTCCATCAGCACGATTTGCACCTGCCGATGAGTCAGCAGTTAAATTCTGCAGGACTGTAATTACAGGATTAAACATGTCCATAAGGCTACAAATTGAACCTAAGTGTGAACCCCACCTGGTCTCTCTTAGACATTTCAAGGAGCAGATTTAATTTGCTCCTTGCCCTGTCTCAAGCTCATCAATAGCCAACAAGCGTGCTAGCTCAACCATTTGAGCGTCATGAATCTCATCATGGCACTTTGCTGATGAGTCAACTGTGTTCACAATAAAGAGTAATTTCTGAAAAAATTGAGAAACAGAAACAACATCCTTTGCTGCCGCTACAAGTGCAAGTTGTAAACGATGTGCATAGCAATGAACATAATATGCATAAAGGCATTCTTTAAGAACAAGTGCTTGCAGTCCATTTAGCTCTCCTCTCATGTTACTAGCACTATCATACCCATGACCTCGAAGATTTTACAAATCAAAACCATGGTTGGAAAGACATTGAATATTTCCACTTTCAGAGTCAATGCTTTTGTGTTTCTCACATGGACCAAGTCAAAGAACCTTTCTTGTAAAACACCATCGGTATCAACAAATCTAAGAACAATAGCCATTTGCTCGCGTTTTGAAATATCACATGTTTCATCTACAAGAATAGAGAACTTTGCATCACCGATTTCCTCACGAATATGCTTTCTGATTTTCAATGCAAAAATACTCAATATTTCCTTCTGAATATCAGGTGACGTGTACTTAGCACATTGGAGAGCATTTTCCAAGACAACACTTGCAACTTCAGGATTAAATTCAGCAAAAAACTTGATTAGGTCAACAAAGTTTCCTCGACTCAGGTTTCTCATCATGACCTCTAAAAGAGCAAGATTGAAAGGTCAACCACTTAACAACAGCAATCGATGTTCTAAGATGTAGGCGATTTCTTTTTTTCTCTATATTGCTTACCACCTCCATAATATTATCTATATGATTTAGATTATTCAACAAATCTTGACATTCTTTAACTAAATCATTGTGTTTTGAGCAAAGATCAGATCCTGTATGAACTAAGAATGCACACTTCTTGCCATCATGAACTTTGTATGAACTAAGAATGCACACTTCTTGCCATCATGAACTTTCTTTCAACTGCTAAAACCTTGTGCAGTGAAGGCATCAAAATCACCTCTTTTCTTTATATTTTTGCTACAAACAAAGCAAAGAAGACAATATGCACAGCTATTGTTCTCTGAATACTCCAACCAAGATGGAAATTCACTAAATCAATGGTACTGAAAACGACGTTGATGTCCTTGAGGCTCAGAAGCTTTATATTTCTTCAGTTTGGGTTGCATTGGACCTAACTTTAAGTGTGCTCGCTGCACTTTATTTTGCTGGTTGTTTGGATACTCCCATATTTGTGGACGTAATGTAGGGTCTCTATCTAAGAACTCAATTCCACGAAATATAACAGGCTGTCTATGGTGTTTAGAAGGTTGCTCTTGTCCATGATGTCCCAATTCAGTCACAGGAGCATGGTCAAGAAGCTGCGCTTCCACCAAAACCTCATTTTCATTGTTCAGTTCATCTTGTTTTCTTTTGAAAAATAAATGAATTTGCTTCTGTTGTACTAACATTGCTACCTAGATTCAAGAGAAAAAAATTAAAAATTAGTTATAAAGGGACAGCCCATTATCAAAAAAAAAAATTTAAAGGGTAGCCGATGCAAAATTAGGTGTCTAAAATCAAGCTAATTACCTACGAATCCTTAGGCTGCTGATGGCCACCGTCCACCGAGCTTCATCTCCAAGTCGGCCCTCAATGCCGGTTGTCGGAGGTGGAGAGGTGTCAGGTGAGGGCTTCGTCTCGACAGGGCAGGAGCGCCTCTCCGGCCGCAAGGCCACTGCTTTCGATGGCCCTAGCTAAAAATTTATTCACCTTCACTCTTTAGATTGGAGGTTTTCATGGTCTCAGGCTTCAAGCGAGATAAGAGGACAACATCGATGTAAGTTCCTGTTAGGTGTTGGTGCTGAATCAAAGCAGAGCTGTGCTGCGATAAGCTCTTCAAAAATTTTCATGGGCCAAAGAGGAGCCGTGGCCCAGGCTGGCCGCCACGTAGCTCCGCCAGTGACGACTATGGTCGCGACTCGCGAGGCGTGGACAAGGTTATGCCTTCGTGGTCCTAACCCTCACAAAAGCTGTGTGGATATGTCCGTCTAACGGGTCTGGATAGAGGAACCCTGGAAACGCGATCGCTGATGTCCTTCGGCACCAGCGGCCTGGAGTGGAAATTGGGATCGCAGTTTCGTTCTCCAGTTGCGTGGCTGGGCCCGACCGGAGCCCGTGCTCGCCGCCGGGCGCCTACTGCTGCTCTGCTGGAGTTCCGCGCCTTTTCTGTTGCGCTTAGCTGCAGTCAGAAACGGAACACACTGTAGACATCAAGAGGAGTACAGTACATGCTTAACAACCTTGTCCAACCGGAAGAAGAATCTGTTGCAAGTTCGCAGAACATGACCATCCAAGGGCATTACAATAACTCACATAGTATATTCTTGTTCCTGTCGTCATGGTATATTCTTCTCTTTGCAGTACAACAATCCGTAGGAACTGGAAACCCAATCTCCAGGGATAAATAACAGAAAAACCGATGACACGCGTGCACAACTCCAGGCACAAACGAAACCAAACAACTGCTAGAACGAGTGACAATCAGAAGTGACTTTACATGCAGCGAACCGGTGTCACAGCGGGCTGAACGGCTCCGGCAGCGGCTCGAACCGGTGGTCGAACACCGGGCTCTGGTCGGGCTTGTCGTCTAAGCCGTGCAGCCAGCTCGTGTTCCTGGCGTCCTCCCTCAGCAGCATCGCCTCGTAGCGCGAGCTGCCGTACATGTCCAGCTCGCTCAGGGTGTCCTTGGTTCCGATGCTCGCCCGATCCGGTGAAGCCGTGGAGCTGCCGCCGTTGCGCGAAAGGGCTCCGTTCGAGTCTCCTGAGAGGTGTCCGTTAACGCTGCTGGCGTTGTCACCGTAGTGTCGGTCGCCGTTTGAGGCCACGTGCCCAGGGTCTGATGCACGAGCTGGCCGGCCTTTGTTAGCAGCCGAGCGGATACTTTGGGGGAAAAGGGACGCACAACGAATGCCGCCCAAGTTCTGCCGGATGTCCTGGCGCAAGTAGGAGAAGTTAGCTTCTTCGAACAGGATTAAGCTTTGCCCGTTGGCTTCATAAAAAAAAAAAAGCTTTGGCAGTTTGACAGACACCACGGCTATAATCCATTCACTAGCAGCTCGAGTATGCAACATTTCAACTACCGACCAAAATAATATCTTAAGTGGCTCATTTAATAAACTTGTGCAGTTTTACATACCTTAAAAAGACATACTCCTACCTATATAGATGCAAAAGGCAGATTTCTACAATTTTTATCTGAACAAGTCTAACATCTCAACAAAACATTTTACTAATCACAGTCATGGAGGAGCAGTACATTTTTTCAACAAATTTTCTATCTGTATTTCCCGTTATCATTTTATATCAAGTCAGGGTATTGCTAAACACACTAACATATATTTAAAATAAATGGAAAAAAACAAAATCAGGCTACAAATATTCTTAAATTAAACCATCTGAAAATTAACTTGCAGACCTGATTTCTCTGTAGTGAAAAAATTGATGCATTTTAGCGTTTCCTAGAGTTACAAATGTGACCAGAAATGCACTGCAACATTTCCCAAGGACAAACATGATAATTCTGACTAGATACAAAAGATTGAATCTTGACATGTCCAGAATAAAACCAATGTTTCAAAAGCTAAATAAATAAGGAGCTCAATTGATAAAAATGAAACATTTGAGACCAAATATGCAGGATGTTGCTGATGTGAACACAGGGAACATACCATGTGTTTGATTGCCATGTCCAGTGATTTCTTTGATATTGATCTCCCAAATCCATTATCTGCGCCTGCGACAGGCCGCGAGAATCTATTTGTTTGGCTGTCCATAACAGACCTTTCAGCCTGTCGATTTTGGTGTCCATTTGTGAGAGGAGTCCTTGATGGTGCATCTGAATATTTACTTCGGGCAACAGCAGGCACAGAGACCCTCTTCACAGGAGCCGAGGCAGCTGACTGTTCAGTATTCGGGGTTGATCTTATTCCTAAAGCCGCTCCTGGCCGTGATCTGCCAGCAGATAATGGTCTTTCAGGCAATTTTATCCTTAGATTTGGTGGGGTTTCACTTGGGAAATCAGGAATATCAAGTGGCCTCACTGGAGCTCGAGGTCTTGGATTTGGAGAACTTGGACGAGACGATGGAGCAGATGAAGATGCTGAGTTCCGCCCACTACTAGCTGCAGGTCGGCTGGCAGATGTAAAGCTACTGATGCTAGAACTTCGCCCAACAGAAGGTGAGCGACCAATAGCGGGGGCTGATGAACGATTTGCTGGCTGGCGTGTCGGTGTAGATGATCGTGAGCTCGAACGGCTAACTGAAGGAACTGAACTTGAGGACAATGAGGTGGCACGACTTATCCCTGGAACATAACCAGAGGATGACCCTGGCCTGCTTATTGTACCAACAGATGAGTTCGTGCGGCTCATTGCCTGAGTTGAACCAGAAGATGAATTAGAGATGATACGGGACCGAGAATTTGGCATTGATGGCCTTGAACTTTGTGTGGATGTGGTCTTGGCAGCAGCTGAATCAGTTGAGTTGGGGGCTGTTTGATGGGTTCTTGATGGTGTAGACGGGCGAATTTTTGCTGGTGTAGATGGACGAGTTTTTACAGGAGTAGAAGACCTCGCAGGCATAGGACGTGAAGCTGGAACAGATTGTTTTGGTGGAACTATAGTACTGTTTCTCCTACTTGGGGTAGTAGGTCTTGAACTGACTGATGAAATGCTTGTATTGAGAACTGATGTCCTGTTATTGCTAGACATAAGAGTGGACTGAATGGAAGGTCGGCTGACTGAATTACTTCTTGCTGGTCTAGTGGGTACTGTGGAATGCCCATTATCTGTTTGAGATGCCGCCAGCTGCAAATGCAATGAAATAGTTAATAAGCAGCATAACTAGCTGGTACGATAATTGTTCCAAAAAAAAAATCCAGCGGTTATACATTTTTCTGAAGTAGATAAAAAGCAGGACTTGTGTTATCATTGACTTTCTTACTTTCCTGATTAACTAATATTGAAATTGAAATTAACCTTTCTACTTCCTTTTCTGGACTACTACCACACCAGGATAACCCATTCACAATATATTTTAAGGTAGCCTTTCACGATATATTTTAGATATGCTTCAACAGGTGGTACATGATTGATATTGAAGACTACATGTTATAACAAAGGGTGAAAATTACAAGTAAAAGAAGGTGAAAACTACACTAATGAACTGAGACCAATAACGGTAAGTGAGACTGAGAGTGTAAATTATAATGATCTACAACCCACGTTTTTAAGTCGTCAGATTAATCACGATTAATTGATGTATCACCTGAGTGAGCTCGACTTAGATTGCAGTTCATGATTACAGAATAAATGTTCTAGGAACAAATAGACAATTTTGCAGATAACAATATCCAAGAATCAAACTTAAACACAATACGAAATATACCCTTGACGATCTAGTAGTCGAGGATGATCTGGTGACAGTGCGCTTTGGTAATACATTGGATGGTGTTTTCTCAACAACTTCTGGTGCAGGAACACGGGGTGTCCCAGGTGGAGTTAGAAGCCTAAAAGTAGAGCACAATACACTAAGTCAGTGTACAAAAAAATGGTAACATGTATTAACAAGAGGAAACACATAATTAAAGAAGCAAGAAACCGAAGACTAGCATATTGTAACTATAAAAATAACCAAACAAATCGACAACCATTCTTCACCATCAAAAGTCTGAAATTTTCATCCTTAAATGATGTCAGAAAAATATGGAAATTGTATGTTTGACTGGCGCTCCTTATGTAGCATGCTCATGCCTGTGCAATCAAATTGGCCATATCAAATACCTAAGACCTACTTTTTTTTTTTGAAAGGGAACTGGAGGGACTAGGTCACTATCCTAAGACCTACCTCACCAACAATAAGATTTCCTATGGATTTTATTCCATTATTTGGTCCGTGTTTCTTTTGCGTGAGATAAAATTGTGTGTATACTTATTGAATGTCAATTACAAAGCTCCAAACTGGTCTTCCAAGGGGAGTGCCCACACATGACA